>JZLH01S0349419.1:0-17430 GCA_001188425.1 Eucidaris tribuloides
TTATGCTAAAATGTAAGTGTGTCTCAGAGGTGGCGCCAGGGTAAAATATTAGGGGGCGGGGGGGGGGCGAAATATACGTCGGGAAATATTCGCGGCCAATTTCACGGCCAAATTCGTCGCCAGATAATCGCTCAGTGTGTATGTGTGCTGTTGTGTGTGTGTGTGTGTGGGGGGGGGGGGGGTTGGCGGAAAATTTTCGCGGCAAAAATATTTTTCACGGCCAAATTCGTGGCCAAAATGATCATTCGAAAAATCCCGGGGGCAGGGTGGCGAAACATTTTCGGCGGCGAAATTCGCGGCCAAGAAATGATCGCTCAGTGAATATTTTAGGGGCAAATTTCGGAAAACTAAATCCCCGTTACGTCCCCTGCCCCCCCCCCCCACACACACACACCATGTGGGACCCACCCCTGTTGTATCTTATTATTATTTAAGAAGAATATGCACTCCTTTCCTGTCGGCAACAAATTATTATTATTATTATTATTATTATTATGATTATTGTTATTATTATTATTATTATTATTATTATTATTATTATGATTATTGTTATTATTATTATTATTATTATTATTATTATTATTATTATTATTATTAGGCCCTATAGGTCCTAATTATTATCATTATTATTATTATTATTATTATTAGGCCCTATAGGTCCTAATTATTATCATTATTATTATTATTATTTTTATTATGCCTATAATTATTGGCCGAGAAAACGTTTATTCCTCCAATCATGTGCAGGCTTTCACGACTGTGAATTAATGATAAATATCGTTGTACACAGTACTGTTTTGATTGTATTCTGAAATGGTTTGACCAAAATATACGAGATCAGTCCAAGGCTGCCACTCGTAGGGGAAATCCCCTACCGTAGGGGATTTTGGACCTGCGTAGTGGGTAGGGGATACCTACGGGGAAAATGACCTTCCGTAGGGGAAACGTAGGGGGATTTGATGATTTGTAGGGGATGTAGGGGGTTTTGACAATTTTCAGATATATACGTAATTTTTCCAAGGAAATCCGATTAGCCTATATTCACCCATTTTGTCCATCTCTGCCGAAGAAATTGTGATCAATATTTTGCATTTCTAAGGAGATTTTTTAGGGAAAAGCATACCTTCGTAGGGAAAAAGTCGATTTTGTAGGAGAAAACACAGGTTTGTATGGGAAAATATGGTAAATTAGGCGTAGGGGAAAAGTGGTGTCCGTAGGGGAAAATACGCATGCGGCGTAGGGGGAAATCAAAATTTTGAGTGGGAGCCCTGGATCAGTCAAATAGATTGATGATCATGGACAAATCGACAATAGGATTTAAAACTGAATTACTTGAGTAAGTTTGAATTCCAAATATGAAAACATATTTCTGATCATAATCTTCCCAAAAGTATTCCCAACTATTATCTGTTTATTTATTTAATTAGTTTATTTTCTCTAACTATTCATTTATTTATTTATCTGATTCTTTACTTTATTATACGTATTCAAAAATCTATTTGGTGATTTTAGAATCTCCAATTTGCCAATTTTTCAACACAGCTTGGAAGTGAAGATTTATTTTATAAAAATAGAAATGTAAAGCTAAGGAGTGGGTCACGGAGGAAGGTCTGCCCGGGGGGGGGTTCTTGCCTAGTAAGGTAAACGGGAGTGTGCCGCTCTAACAGGTGACTTTTTCGCAAAAAATCATTAAACATGGGTATGGTTTTGGGGGAAAAAATCCTTAAACATGGGTCATGATTTTGAAATTTTACGATTTACACTAGATATTTTCCCCTATTTCATCGCTAAAATCCACAAAAATGCCATTTTTCGTCATAAAAAGCCTTGATAATAGGTACCATTCTCCGCCAAAATGACCCTTAAAAAAAGGGTTGGGTTTTTCGACTTCAGCGGCACACCCCCGTTGGAACCAAATCTGAGTACCCCCNCCCCCCGGTCCTTCCCATCCCGTGTTTATGCTAAACACAAGCGTATCCTTGCGCGATCGAATTTTCCAAGGAATTCTCATGCCGTTCTTTCTTGCGCTATGCGCGCAGCTTTTGCGCGCGCGTAATGCACCGGCGCGTACGTACGCGCACTGTAATTTTGCGCGTATCATCATTAATTGATTGTGCAACGTGGATGACAGTCGACGTGTTTCATGTCGGGTATGATGCTGGATTTTTTTTTTACTAAATATCAGCAGTGACATTTTAACCAATAAATTTCTGTATAAGCATCTCGGAAAAAAATATGTCTACCATGAGTCTACCAGCGAATAACTACGAAGATAAATGCACATCATGTCCTGTTAATGTAAACACGTTTCCTGGAAAACTGTGGAAGCTTGTGAATGATCCCAATTTCCAGTCAATAAGATGGAGCAGTTGTGGATCGAGTGTCATAATTGATTCCTATGAATTTAAGGAAGAAGTACTCCGAACGGGCGACTATAGCATTTTCAAAACTCAGAACTTTTCTAGTTTTGTGAGACAGCTAAATCTCTACGGCTTTCGGAAACTCACGACAACTCCTCCCAGCGACATAATAAAGCACAGATATCATCCACGTCCACTGCATTGCTTCACACATCCATTCTTCCTGCAGGATCGCCACGACCTCCTGACACGAGTGCGACGGACAGCATCCACATCTTCGAAACGGAGCCGTTCTGCATTTGGTTCTGAAAATTCGCTGTATTATGGGCAATATGGAAATACATTTCGCGTTCTCGGTAAATACGGACACACACCTTATTATGGCCAGTACGGACGATCTTTGCCGACGTATGTTTACCGCTCCGTCAACGTCGAATCACGAGCTCCTCTAGCGGATACAACGAATTCGCTTGATTCCACGTCGATGCCGTCGGCTTCTAACACCGATTCCACCGAGACCGGATCCGACGGCGATGCCGTCGCCGTGGACAAAGATGCGCTCCACTCCCATGCTCTGTCTGGACCATCAAGCGGAAACGTTTTATGGGGCCAGGTAGCATCGGACGGCGCCGGAGACGGCGGCGCCACTTCTCCTCAGGCACAGCTGACGCTGATAGCCACAGCTGAAAAGGGAACTTTGAAGGCTACTCGACTGACACACGGGGTGGTGACCTGCCCGGCCAGTCTGTACGATGCCGAGGGACGACTTCAGAAATTCGTAATCATTCAGCAAGATCCCACACTGCTCGCAAGAAATTCAACTTCCAGTCCTACCTCGCCTGTGGTCGTAGGTAAGAAAGTCTTTGTTCTCATCATTTCACTAATTTCCTTTCGTTGTTTTCCTCATTATTTAAGGGCTGATTTATTTGTAAAACATACTTTTTTTACAGAACTGATAATCTGAAGGGTGACAAATTCTTTACAACATTAATCAGTGGAAAAAATGGAGAGATAATTTGTGTAACATAGATCTAGTAAAGTTATAGCACTAATGATGCACAAGCAAGTGAAATTATGAAATTATGATTTGGTCATAACTTGGGATGATGATGATGATGATGATGATGATGATCGTTATTGTAATCATTGATCATGAATTTTAATCTCTCCAGCACCTATAATTGTGAATACACTCATAATCATTCACAAATCTAGCTCAGTCATTTTAAAGCAAATGACAAAAAATACAATTTTTGTATTTCTAATTGAACTATTTTGTGTTCAGATACAGAGAAAATATAAGGGCTAAAATAAAAATACAATTAAATTTGAATTCACTGGAGATTAGAACTTGTAGGTAAGCAAGTCATGAAATTGTGCATTTACAACATTTTTATTGTAGCATTGTACTGGTAACTTAGAAGAGAACTTCATTACATTTAGGCAACAACTAACTGTTTATGTATTTATGTTTGTATATGTATTTATTTTTTATTCATCTATTCATTCATTCATTACTTTACTACTGAATATTAATTAATTTGATTGCTTGATTGATTGATTGATTGATTGATTGATTGATTGATTGATTGATTGATTGATTGATTGATTGCTCTTGGTAGATTGATTGATTGATTGATTGATTGATTGATTGATTGATTGCTCTTGGTATGTGGAGAAATATAATGTCATTTTAAACACGTTTTTGTTGATTGATTGATTGCTCTTGGTATGTGGAGAAATATAATGTCATTTTAAACACGTTTTCTTTGGTGAAGTTATACCAGAGTAAAGTTGTAATGAAAACAGTCACCTTCCAACAAATATTGCTGGTGACCCATTAAATTTGATGATTTCTCGCTCTTTTCTTCCATCAGAAACTGTTAATGGAGTGGGAACAGCACTGTGGTCTTCTGCTGCTAGTTCCGGTTCTGTTTCCACACTGCCTACAGACTTACCAAACGCATCATTGCCAGACTCCGGTGCCTACCAGATCGTGAATTACTCTCCAAATCAGATCCCATACAATGTGGCTGCAGGCCATGTTCCTTGTATGCAAGAATATATGTGCCTACCATCAGTCAACACTGAACACGTTGCACCAGGTATGATATCGGCATAAAATAACGAGCATTTAGTATGTTGGTGAAGGTTTCAGATGGGTAAAATTGCTTATTGTTTTGCTCATTTTTTGTTTGTTTTTACTTCATATTTATATACTGTATTTTTGTTTAAACATTTTTTTTTGTTAGAATGTTAAATTGCCTTTAAAAATCGATTTAAAATTTACTTTTGCAAATTACATGTAGTACACTACAAGTAAATTTAGGATGTATGATTTTATTTGTATCCCCAATGCCAATCTACCAGTGTGTCAGGGAGTCATGTTGATACATGTAACAGATGTGTCCACTGTCGTTCTTAGCAATTTCATTATAACTGGTAATATATCTTTTGAATTCTTATTCATTAACTTTAAAACAATTTCTCTTTTTTTTTGGTATTATCTGGTCCATCAGTGCAATAGAATACAAACTACTTATTCATTGCAAATGGATGGTAAAAGCAAATTGATACAGACAGGTGAATTTTTGTCAATAAATTTACGTACAGTCTATGCTTTTTTTCACACCTGTGGCCATGTTATAAATGTGGAGGTGGATCCCCCCCCTTTTTTTTTGGGGGGGGGGTAATGTTTTGGAAATATGTTCATTTTATTATTCTAATTTTCATTATTGTGAAAATAATCATAAAATACCAAGAATTTCAATAACATTAACATTTAAAATAAATGTTATATGGGAATACACAGGATGTGGAGTAGTGGAGGTTTCTTAGTTGCAAGATTTTAGATTAAAGGAGGTATGTGACCAATACCAACACTAATTTCAAATTTCCTTTTCTGTCTTGCACGTAATAACTGCAGCTGCCTACTTCAGCAGAGATGGAATGTGTCTGACTACGACCCCACCCTCCATCTCCACAGTCCCTGTTGAATTCTCACCCAGGAGTGGATACAGGCACATCCTACCCCGTCCCGATACTACAACTGAAGCAGCCAGCCCCGCCCCTTCCGAGGAGGAAATCAAAGAGACAAACGAGCCCGTTCCTGAGTCTGCCAATGCAGTCGATGAAACTGGCAATGGTCACGTCTTGCTCCTTTGGGTTTTCCGAGTTCACACACAACCATCCAGATGAGCAACGGGAAAACGGCCGTAACCAAGCTTCCCCAGTACTACAAGATCCTGCTGGTAAAGAGTGAACAAAAATGCCAATGTCTGCAAATACTGAACAAATTCTTAGTCTGCAGTTGCTAAGTCAAAGTGGATGATCACCGATGAGAATAAAACTGTTATAAATGCCATCTCTGAAAGTAAAGAATCATTTGAAGGATGAGGAAATTATTTGTTACAAAATAGAAATGATGGAATTTGCTGTCACTGAAGCAAACTGTGGTCTCACAAAAAGACTGATTCTTGTTCAATGAAACATACCCCATTTTGTTAGGGGGAATAGGGTTTACGCTCAATTGTCCTCTTGAAATCTTGTATAAATAAACCCAATATAGGGTCTTTTTCAATTTTAGAGGTTTGAACACAGTATTTAGTCGAAGTAGGTGGTAATATGTAACTGTTGAAACAGTAACAAGTATTTATTTGGTGTTTTTTTTCGGTAAGAAATGAAGAGCCCATGTTTTGAGAACAGTCCTTGCAATATTACTAGTTTTCACGAAGGTTTCTAGTATCTGCCTTAGCTTGCCTTAATTTAAATTACAGTACGTATGTGATTGTATACAATCATCAATTAGTATGTAGTAGTTGTACTCGGTAGTAGTAGTGGTAGTAGTAGTAATAGTAGTAGTAGTAGTAGTAGTAGTAGTAGTAGTAGTAGTAAAAGTAGTAGTAGTAGTACATAGAGAGATACATAATAGTAACACACTATTAGTTGAAATAACATTGAGTGATTTGTTAAAATAACAGCTGAAATGTTCAGTTTCTGCAATATTTTGTAAATTGAAGATTGGTGACTGATCTCATATTTCATTAATTTGATTTATTAGAGTATACATTGTTAACACATTGATACAAATACATTCGTAGCATTTACAAAAATCAGACTTGTTTGTAAATATGTTTGTGAATATGTTTGTGAATACAACTTTACACCTTTTATTCTTTAGACTATATGTTTCATGGTTTCTCTAACTTAGTGTGTTTGAGATGTAGATCTATAGTTACAATGATTTTGTAATAATAGCTGTATGATAACCTTCTTTCTTGTAAACAGTGTAGAGTTATGTTTGAAAATGTTTTTGACCTTACTGAAACATCTTTGTAGTACAGAAAACGGTTCAACCAAAGTTAAGTTTCAATTGCAAAGTTATGGATAGCAGTATCACTATAATTGCAACACTGATTTGAATAGATTTACGCCTATGTCAGGGGCATTGATTCTGTTGTGGCAGGGGGAGGGGGCATTCGCCACCCCAATGAAAATTTGGGGGGCAAACATATCAATTCCCCCCCCCCCAATAATTTTGACAACTTGAAAAATTCATAAACGGCAATGCGTTGGATACGTTAAAAAAGCATACCCAATTTTCAAGTTTTCGCAAAAATATATACATTATAATCTGGCATGCAAAGCACGCCAAAATTTTTTGACATTTTTCTTACTTTTGCCTCCCCAATTGGAAGAATGGATCAACGTCCCAGGCCTATGTGACAGAGATTTGCTACCCCCCTCCCAACATACAAATCATTGTTTGTGTCGGGCATTTATTATACTTTAAATTATTAAGTATATTACTATGCTGACAACCAGTAATTGTAGAAAACTGTAAAGCCCACAGTGCTATGGCTATGGTCCAACTTATAGGCCTAAGTACATGTATTTTCTTCTTTATCGACAAATTTATTGGCAAATTACATTTGTCTCCAATATCAGTGTACTCTTTTCTTTATAACTACACTTTTCTTCTTTCAAAACATATTTTCCACTTTGCTATACTGTGCTTAAGGTTATGAAAATTCCTGAGTAAACTGTAAAGACCTAGCTTGAATTTAAAACAGTAATAGTACCTAATAGCATGCCAGATATTGAGGATGTCTGATCATTGCTGCCATATTTACAGTAGCATTCATGGAAATGTGTGTGCCACATGTCAAAATGAAGGTTGTGTGTTACATACTGTGTGTATAAAAGGCAACAGAATAAACTAGACATCATAATCAAACCAAACTGTACAATTGATTTTGTCTTGTATCTACACTGCCTTGTAGTCAAAAACAATAAATACACTCCTTTATGATAACACAAAATTGGTTGATGAGCAATTTTAATCATCTTCCATGCCACATTGTAATTAATCAGATATACAGAAATACACAGAATGAATGAAAAGCGTTACAGCCACTCTAAATACCTCAACTGGTCCAGTTTGGACCAGAGTACTACTACCAGTATTTAGATTAGTCCCCAATCTTTGTTCAGAATTTGGAGAACAGGAGGGTTCACAACATTATTGGCCACTACATCTGTACCTCTGATTTTGAAGCAGTACTACAAATCATTTCTTACTTCATGGCATGATGCAAAATTGTACCCATGTGAAGTTTTAGATAAATACAGCTTTTCAGTTCAATAGAAAATGTAAATGTATTCCCCTTTTTGAAAACACATGTAGTCTACTAAAAAGAGACAAATCTGCATCTCATCTTGGGTCCAACAATTCTCCTGTCATAATTCTTGAATGTGAGTGCTGCTGGTTATACACTGGTGTACAGGATTTCTACGCATTTTGCAGACACTATCATCCTCTACTAACATCCCATGAAAAATAGCGAAACAATATACTCTCTCTGATTGCACCTGAATATGGAAAATGTATAGTTCAGAATCACAATGGAAACAACTTGATTAAGATGATCCCACAAACATCTTCATTCCATTGAATAAGTTCATTTTACTAACAAAGAATGAGTTTGTGCTTTGTTACGACTTAACTGTTTGTGAAGTTTAGATGGTATAATTTCATATCGTCCCCAGGGTGACAAGACCTTGTATCTGAATTTTTGGTGAAAATGAGGTTTGTATGTAATCTTGTAGCTAGGAAGTCAGATTTTGTTTTGTCCAACTCTAATACTTAAAATTTCAAAAATAGAACCACTGTTGCTGCCAGGTAAAATGGCGGCTATCCCATTCGTTACTGAGTGAAGGCAGCCAAGTTTTTTTGGCTCTCCTGAACAATTAACATTTTTTTAGATACAAGGTTTAGTCACCTACGGACAATATGTGGTTGCAAGTATAGACTATACTCAGTCCTAGAAATTTGGGAATTAACTCTTTTTTTTGGCTGTAACACTCTACTAATATTCCATTGACAATGCAATGAATTCAACAATACTTAGACCGTACGACTCTAAAGTGACACAAAGTTGGAGGCAAGATCTCCTCTATATTATACATGTCAGATAAGACTCCTCCATAAAGCCACAAGATTATTTTTCTATACATGTCTTCACTAAACTACTACATATGATATACATTTACAATACTACCAACCAGATCACAGACTTGTCATTTTATGTGTACAATATGGCACTGTACAAATAACAAGAAGAGAGAAAAAATGTACATTCATACTAGTCAAGAAATATTTCACTATTGTAACTTTTATGCCCATTTTGGAAGTTTGTAAAATCTAATTTCACCTATAATTTTCAAGAGTATTGGGTGAAGGTATTTGACCAACAGACCAACAAAATTTACTCTGTCTTCATGGATAAAGTTGTTGAGTATTGTAAGATTGGGAGTATGAAGTTGCAAAGAACACTCCCTGGTAGATAAATGCAGTATTCTGAAACTACAGAATGAAATTTTAAGTTCTTCCTTTCACGGGAGGCATACAAATTTATTACCCAGTCAGAATGTAATTAGAGCTTGCAAGTTGTTATAACTTATAAGATGCTATGCACAAATATCTTTTAGACATTTCATAATACTTTGGCATTAAGGAACATAGACATTTTTATGTACTAGTTCCATTAGCTAAGTAAACACAATATTACCCATTATAAAATGGTCATGTTGATCCTGTGTGTTATGCAAGTGGGCATTAGTTTTTACTAATGCCCGCTCAGATTTTTGAAACCATTTTATAAACAAATAATGCACATTACGCATTCGGTCGTTAGTTAAATTATTGACCCTCGGTAACTTTCTAAAAATACAAAACACACTCGGCCTGGACTCGTGGTGTTTCAGATTTTTAGAAAGTTACCTCGCGGTCAATAGTTTTTACTAATGACCTCGCTAATGTGCATTATTTGTATATTAGACTTTGCAGTGTTCTTCTTTTCAATCTACTGAAACAAGGAAGATTTTTGTTTTTATTTATATCTTTGTAAACACCAATAAAATTTAAGTACTGGTTACAACACATTCTTCCTTTTAAAAAAATGTATAGTATGCGGTATGATTATAGTTTAAATATATTTGATAATGCACATAAAAACAATTGAATTGCTTAAATGTGTATACATTGTGGATACAAAATTGATTACAAGGATCACTATGTATGAGTGGACATGACTTCACAGCAGAAAAACAAAATCATGAGGGACTAGGGGCGGGGTTACCTCAAAACACTGGTATATGATGTAAACAGGACCCTGAAGTACTAACTGAAAATCCACCAGTTTGATAACTTTTTTGTTTTATTTTCAGGGCTGTACCCAGGTTCCCCCAAAGTGTATTATATGTCAAAACTGTTTTTTTCTGAAGAGATCTTATGCCTGGTAGCACTGAAGACCACAGAAAAGAAAAAAGAAACATTTTTTGACAAAAATGCAGCCTTCTGCTAACCAGACTTCTGGAGAAAGCAAATGGTATTATACTACAATGTGGTATCTGGAATATTTCATAATGCATCATATGAAAAATTACATACAATGTTGGGGGAGGGTCAAACACCATTCATGCTTGTAAATCCTCTTGGCTCGACATTACACATAATCACATACATTATCCAAAGATACCAAAGTAATTATTAACTAACTTGCCCAAAGGGACACTTAAATTTTTATTCTCATTGCAGTGTACTTAAGTCTTGAATACTTGGTATTCCAAGGCAATATTGTGTGTTTCTCACATATTTGTATTTGTTTAATACTTTATATACTTTCCATTCAATTTCAACAATAATTTCAATAAATATAAGTTAACATAAAATCTGTAAATACTGCTTTAGCTAACTAAGAATCCTATAGCTTCAGTACAATTCCTACACACCACACCTTCAGTATTTAATTAGCAAACTGTTCAATCATTTCTAGTAGCCATGCTACACACATGTTGTTAACTGACATACCAAGAGCACAATTCAAAACTTAATTCAAAACCTAATTGAAAATCACTTCACAGAAATATAACTTGGCATTAATGGAATGCATTGAGGTTTCTGAAAGAGAAGCCATTGTTTTAAAATTATACCCCTACTTGCCTTCATGTAGATGCTGGTCTTCCACAAATCTACAATTTATTTCAAAGATTTACTTAGCAATCAGCTGACATCACTTTCCCCCAATTCTCTATAATAATAAATAAGCTACACACGTCTTGCTTTCATTCAATAATCCAAGCTACTGGTAACTCATTTGCAAACACATTTGCAAACATGCCCCATCATAAATTAACAAACATTGATTTTCTTCATGGATATTTCCCACAACTCATAGTCTTCTGTCGGGTAAAATGTTCACATCAGTCAATCTGAACAACGGGTCTAAGGTGAATTAGCAATAAAAACTTGTCGGACAGGGAAACACAACCCTGAACTTGAAGCCATACAATATGAGCAAATGACAGGACATAATTGTGTACATGTATGGGCAAAAAGCTTGAATGAAACTGATAATATTGATAAACGTTAACTTTATGTTTTAACTCAAAGTTTCACATTTTAATTACTGCTGTTGCATCATTCAAATTTGATGTGCTAAATTCAAAATTCAAAAAACACTGGCAAAGTGCTTGCTTCAAGAATATTCAGAAATATGTATTTTGGCCAAAAAAATATGGATTGAAAGTTAAATACATACCCATCATGTTTTCAATCTCAGTCACCTGGGAACACCCTTATATTTTGTTTGATTTTCTGAGTCCTAGTCAGTGAGAATGCACTGATTTCAAATTCCAGTCCATGTGTGCATAGCTTTGTAAACAGAATTTAACTGAGCAGTTATAGCATAATACTACAAAACAAAACAAAACAAACACAAATATATTAGATTTGATAGTATTAACTTTAAAAATTGGATTCCATTGTTATTCCACTGGGCAGGCAAGATTCTATTGCTATTGCTTCATTTTAGGCGGATAAATGAAGAATGCAATTTTCAATCACTTTCAAATCATTGTGTTAATGGTTAGTCATAATAGTAGTCAAGTTAGTCAACTTCATCATGGATACCAGTGGTAGTTCATATGACTGACAATAACTGCCACAAGTAGTCAAATCTGAGGACCTTTATTCCAATTAATTTGATAAAACATGCAAAAAATATGTTTTGTGAACATTTTTGTCAAGACTACAAATATGAGTTATATCTTCATAATATGACAGTTATATCTTGATTACATCATACTATTCAAATATCCAATTGCATCAAAATGTAACATTTATTTCACCTTGAAAGGGTCCACAACCCAACAACATTGGAATTATCATGCTGGGTTGCATTTAGTGGAAGTATTGGCATATGCCTCAGTCCAAATCACCTCTTAAAATATGGGTTAGTTGTGTGTTGGAGTGGCCTTGACCAAAATCCTGGGGGTGTATTCTAAAATCTTTTATCAAATAGAATCCTCTTTTTAAAGTAGAATTTACAACACTTTTATATTCTAAAATCTGTTGTAAGTCAGACGTGTTGTAAATGTTGTTGAAAAATCAAATTCACAACAATATACAAATTTTGATCTTATGACAATATTTACAACAGTTTTGGTATTCTGAAATAAAAGTAATAACAGAAGTTCCAATTTTTTTTAGAATATAGCCCCAGGTTGTAGATATCCATCATATGACATGGCCAAAAACCAGTATGTTTCAAAACAAATTCAGGAGTCTTACATTAAACTTGTTGACTTTTATACACTAGACATTCAATAATGAAAACAACTGACATAACATGGTTGAGTTACCATAGTATGGAACTCATCCCCTATACCCCCCTCCTTTTATCAGGATAAGGTGTACATTTAACATAAATGTGGATACAAGTTTGCAGCCATATGCAAATTTATGCATAACTGATGCTGATATTGTACGCAATAGCTATGGGAACACCGCAAACTGTACAAAGGTGTAACATGTATGTTACCACAACTGTGCAGAAGCTATGCATAAATTTGCAATCAATCAACTGGAAAATATGTTGTTATCCCACCACAATATCATAGTGGACAAACCTAACAATACACAACACTTAATATGGATATTTACATTAAAATCATGACGAGGCCTTCATACATATGCTCAGTTGTATATAACATGTATACATAAATATGTGCTTGGTGATAGTTTTAATTTCAAACTTTTTGTCTTCACTCATGCCACTGATGGCGGTCGACCACTATCCTGTAGACTGCAGTTAATCACATGCATAAAAAACACTTCATCTTGCATGTGTAATAATATACAATTCTTAAGTTCAATGAAAGCTGGTTACGGGGGAGTTTGGTGTATGTGAGTATACGAGTAGCTTCTACCAAACGTGGGGGGGGGGGGGTAGAGTGGGGGTCAGAGAAAGGTTTTAAACTGCATGGTACTTATGACAGCAGCAGAGTTAGCAGCATGACTGTCCCCCTTGCTGCCCCCTGTCTCCCGATGGCTGTGCGGGGTTGACCGTTGAATGTTGTGGGCCCAACTTGATTCCATTAGCCTGTGCAATCAAAAGAACACAAATGAAATACAGCATTATGACTATTGTGCAGTTGATGGGTATGCCTTAGCCCTACCTTGCCAATTTTGCACATTGCAATTAATGGCCAAGAGTGATGACTTGCTACCTCATTATACCCTATGTCATACCACACACGACTTGATACCTTTGATAAGTTACTGTATACGCTGAATATTTCACGGTGGTTTTATTTTCGCGAATTTCGCAACTTACTGAACGCGAAAATTTTCCCTTCCTGACATTTCTGTACAAAGTGAATGCAAATACAATACAGGGAAACCCCGTTATAACGAGCTCGGATACAGCGAGGTAACGCTTTTAACGAGGTGATTGTCTCGGTCCCGTTTTCATTTACATGCTCTTCAATGGAAAGAAGCACCGTTTAAAACGAGCTCGGTTATTGCGAGATTTCGCTTATAACGAGGTATTTTTCTCAACCAATCAACAAAGAAAAACATAAGAAATTCACCCGGTTAAAACAAGGAAATGAAAGTCGCATGGTGCGCTGACCAAATTATAAATTTTGGCAATGCAAAAAATGGCCAATCGTTTCAGAGCGCATCGCACTTCAGCGGTCAGCGCTGCCCATGCATGCAGCCATGCACAATACATGAAGCCCTTGACTTCTCTGCAAGTGTGTGTGTGTTGTATACACACAACTGCACAGTAGCATGTATACCTGTCACAGCAAAGCTTTGCCTCCGTAACACAGTAACTCGACGCAAGTTACAGGCGTGGAAGGTTGGCTGCTTTCTTGAGATCTAGTTTTCCTTTATTACTTTGGATGAGTATAATGAAATGAAAAATAATCATGCTGTCTGTTTCATAGTTTTGTGCAGAACAAGTAGGGAAAGCAGTAAACAGAATGATTTTATGCCTAGTCCCATACATGTTATTATTTTGTGTGTAAACATTATGTGTACGTTACAACGAGGTACCGGTTACAACGAGGTAAAATCGCGGTCCGACAACCTCGTTATAACGGGGTTTCCCTGTAAAATCATGAAAATATACTCTCGCGAGTTCCCCATCTTGAAGCAAAATCGCGAAAATATATGGACGCGAAATATACGGCATGTACAGTAAGTCTATGAATTTGCTCAAGCTCCAAAAGTAATGGACTATCTCTTCATTAATTCTTAACTTGTCTGACAGTTTTTAACAGAACAACATGGACAAGTGTACTGTGTAGTGCGAAAGTCAGCTATAACTTTTTACACATGAATGGCAGAAAAAAAAGGTTTTGTATACAAAGATTACAAATAAAAGTATACCCTTTGTAGAAATCAAAGTTTTATAAAAATGTTGCCAAGATTTCTGAAGTTACACAAGATCATGGAAAGTTCTTTATTTAGGATCAACAGATGTCCATCAACGTACAGAAAATGTACATGGTTTCCCCACTTTTTGCCTCTTTTGGCGAATGGCATAGTTAACATTCAAGAGGAAATTTATTGCATTTATCATTTCAATAAATTTCCAATTTAGTCGTCTGGAGACTGTACATGGATGAGTATTTTATCAAGATGATTTCTATTCAACCAAGCCATTGGATCAATAGGCTCAAAATAGCATTAACACAGAAATGATTATATAGTAATGTAATTTTACTTTTTTAAACCAAAAGCATGCAGCCCTGTAAAACTGCCTGTATCATATCATTTCTGGAAGTACAGTATTGAAGTTTACCTACCTCATTATTGATGTCAAATACACCTTCTTGTATTTTCTGGTAGATCTCCTTGGCAGTGTTGATGAAGGCTTCTTCTACATTGGCGGCCGTCTTGGCTGAAGTCTCCATGAAGATGAGACCGTGCTCCCTGGCAAACGCCTCACCCTCCTCCTTCTTCACATCACGTCTTGCTTCCAAATCACTGGGAGAAGATGAAATATGATGAATGATACGGAATTGTTAAATGATTGGAGACAAGTGTCAATCTCACTTACAATGTGCAAGTAATACAAGAATTTTGCTCTTAATTCACATTTAAAGCCACTGGCTATCATTTACCACAGTTAAAACAACGTGAGATAAATAATCCTCCAAGCTCAAATTGTTTTTTATAAGGTCTAAAAATGAAGCCCTGAAAAAATTGTATTTTAAAATGATGATTTTGTGCTTTAAAAAAGTGAAAATCTACAAGCATATAAATTGACCGTATTTACTGCCCATTTCGTCCCATAGACTTACTGTGTGCAGATCTACTTTATTTTATCATCCACTGGAGTAGAAATTGTTTATCATGCATACCTTGCCATTGGCGGCATAACTTTCCAAATTTTGTATTCTAGGGTGTTTATTTGTCCAGTTGAACACTACTATGTAGCTCAGATATCAAAGTTTGACAATTTTTTAAATTGAAGCTCCACAATGTTAGCCTATCACTTTAAGGGAAATAGCATCACTGGAAACAGTATTAATTATGGAATAAATCTATTTTAGAATAATGTACACTATTCAAGTATTATGTAGTGAAAAATTTGTGGTGAAACATTTCACTCTTTTGAAAACTTGTTTCTCCCCAAATACACAAATTCAAGACAAATCTCCCATCGTAGATATACATTCTAGTTGGTGTATACACTGGTATATGTTTCCACTCATTTGGTTATTGAGGCCTTTTAAAATATTCATATGTCCGAAACCAAATTTTATGTATAGTTTTACATGACAATAAATTTTCGGAAAGTAGGAAACAAGTAGGAAAATAAGGATTTTCTTAGCGGAAAAATAGGAAAATTAGGATCTTTACAAAAAAGTAGAAAGTACGCCCAGTTAAAGGCCTGCGGAGTGATACAAATGATATTGAAAGATTATCAATTAGCCTCACTTACCTCTTATTACCAATTAGCATGATGACCATGTTTGAACTAGAATGCTGACGAGCGTCTTCCAACCATGTAGTCAAATGATTGAAAGTATCTCGCCTGAATAAAGAAAAAAATTGAATCAGTTAATGAGAGATTGAGAGGTTCACATTACATGCACATTATGGAAACCATGAAACTCATTACAGTACCTTATACTGCGAACATCCATTAGTAAAAATTTGGAGTGATATTTGAAGATGTGAAGAAATGTCTGGATAGAGTTCTTTGAAGTGGTAATCAAATCCTTGTCAGTACTATGATAATAAGATCATGGCCCATGTATGACCCACATATGTCTACAACTTATATTTTAACCCAGATATATTCTATTTCTTTCTCATTGCTTCACCTCATGTCCACAATAATATTGTTCTAAGCTTGTCGTTGTGTAATAATATCTTTTTGCTATGATTCACAGCAGATTGCATTGTTTGTTTGATTGTTTGTTTTTTACAAACATCACAAAGTATTCTGTCACGCCAGACATCAGAAAACAATATCAAGCTGAGCAAAAATTGTTTTACTGACGTAAATTGTTTTTGTAAACCACCAGTTGATATTACTATGTATATTACCCATGGGAAATGTTGCCACCCCCCCCCCCCCAAATATTTTACATTTTGAACAGTTTATCAAAAATAGAAGAGTTTCAGAATGAAATTTTCAGAGCACTGATAGATCATACAGGTATATCTAAAAAATGCAGAAACAAATTAATTTTTCAGCACTTACCAAAACTAGGCCTTAATAATGAAATAAGTTAAATATATCAAATATATGATAAACCTCTCTCAAAAGAAAAACAAACAAACAAACACGGATCTTTCATTTTGAAGCATTCCTGAATCTCTAAATGAGGTTTATGATGACTCAATCTCAAAAGACCTGAATACACATAAACTTACAAGTTCTGCCTGGAACTGTCATGTCCTGGTATCAGCTGGATACTGACACTGAACGCGAGATCTGACACTGACATCCAAAATAGGAATTGACTTTAGACTTTGCCCAATAGACTTTGCTCATATACCCATACAAAGTGTGTGGGTTTTTGTCTGTATGTGGGCAGGCGTATGTGTATGTGTGTGTTTCTGCAAGTGTATGTGCAGCATGTGTATGTATGTGTGTATATTTATGTGTACATGTATCCCTACATGTGTGTACCAGTGAGGTGTACGTGTGTTTGTGTACATGTGTGTGTTTGTGTGTGTGTGTGTGTTGTGTACATGTGAGTG
>JZLH01S0349452.1:19719-31280 GCA_001188425.1 Eucidaris tribuloides
AATTAAAGTAAGTTCAATATAAGTGCTAAGATATTCCTAATATTGAATTTTGTTCATTAGTATGATTTATTTGAAGCAAATTACTGCTGTTATGTTTTGTTTTTTGTTTATTTGTTTTTTTCATATTAGCAAATGGTTTTAAATACATTTTTGTTGTAGCAAGTCTGAACAAATAATGTGTCTTCACATGTTTCTATACTGTTATTTTCTAAAGTTAATAATGACTTTTGTATTAGTTTTATATGATAGTTTTTTGTGTAGAACATCAAACGGTGTTATTGCTATAAAAAGGCATGCCAATTTTAATGAAAATTACAGAATTACAAAAATTTCAGATGATTTTATATTATATTTGAGTGATCACTTTATAAAATTCACAAACACTATATTTATTGATGATATGGAGTACGTGTCATACCCAAAATTGACAACGAGACAGCCGCGCGCCAGCACACCACTAAAACAGGGCAATAACCGTTAAGCAAATAAAAATTGTACATTGTGAGTATTGTGAGAATTATGGTAGCTATAGTGACAAATAACAGCCCTAAATAAGGGGTACGTGTGTGATACTCACGCCACCCCCCCCCCCCCCCATATAAGCCGCCCCTATATAACATACAGTTATCTTGTGTTTATTCTTTACGTCCTTTGTGCCAGCTCTTTACCTACAGACATAAACCATTGCAGCTATAAAGGGGAGGAGGAAAGCTTATCAATTCAAACAGTGCATACAGTACCACAGTAGTGGCTAAGGACACATGTCGCGTGGCAAAATAGACTTTGGTCAACAGCATGGAGTCAGCTCCTTTGCAGTGCTAACAAGTGCAATCTGATTGATGTGGACAAAAGAACTACAAAATTATTTTTCTTAACTTATGCTGTGTAGTTGCTGGCGGCCTTCTCCCTTTAACCCATCGAATGCCCATGGACTGCTTTTTGTGGAAGAATGTAAATTAAATCTCTCATACCTCCTCACGACTGACAAGCTCCAAAAAATTGAAACTTTGGCACACACAAATTAGAATAAGAGAAAAATTCTACTAGACTAATAAAAATGGGAAGATGAGTATAAACAATGAACTATTAATGCACAATTAATTCAAATAGAGCTTATATATATATACAAAGCATATTTATATATTGGCTGAGAGAGCTAAATTGATCAAGTAGTTGTTTGGCCCATTATGAGATTTTTGGCAAACTAAATATATTAATAATTCTATTGCAGCAGACAAGATTACCACCAATGAGAGTCAAGTATTATAAATACATCACTGCTTTATTGTGCATTATGTGAGCTCAACTGAGCTAGTTGAAGTGCAGTGCAGTGAAACCTTGTGTGTGTGAGACCAATGTTGCACTACATGAATCAAAGATATGGTGAAACTTTCATGTCAGTCATTATGGAAATAATCGTACGCAGATAAAGGTCTAATTTTCAATATGACAGGTAATGTTTCTGTTTGTGTTTAACTATCACCAGGTTTTACTAGCTGACCGTGAATTTCATATCACAATCTTACTAAACTTGTAACAAGATAAGTAGCTGTTTATTAGAGTAACTAGCTGACTATAAACTTCAGAACATTTAGCTTGCAAGACTGCAGAACACAGACTAAGTCTTGAAAAAAAAAAAGAACCATTATCTGAAATAGACCAGGCAATATGGCGATAGCAAACTGACACATGTTGAAATCTGAAAATATTAGGACAAGCCAGGACCATTGGTAAGCAATGAATAAATGGTAAATTCATAAATAACTGTGACCAATGATGCTATGATTATGAAATGACTTAGTGCAGCAAATATGTCTTAGCAGTGAACTGCTACGGCCCTAGCTAACACAGATAAGCAAGCAAGCTATAAGTAATTGTAGCTGCATTTTATCTTGTCACGATTACAGACCATGTTATCATAAAACATGAAAAAAATGGACACTTGAATCTAAATTATTGTTCTAATAATGTACAATCCTTGAATAATATATACGCTGATACAATAGTACTAAATTTATATATTACCTGACGCGTGGTCAGCCTCCCTTCATCAAACCACAATAAAAATGAATTAACATAAGAGAATACAATAAGTCCAGAATAAACTAATCAAGATCAAGATTATAGTGCCCAAATATGAGCATGATCACGTCTAACGTTACATGTGGCAGAACTTTTCAAACAAGACAAAAACTGACAACAAGACACATTTGCACACAGCACCACGCTGAACTTGCACTACGATGGGACCGTACAAATACTTTTACAAAGATGAACATTTAGTGTCCAAACTTGAAAATAAGTCCAAAATTAATCTTTCAAATCGAAAACAAATCTTAGAATATTGTTTGTCACAAAACGCCTGATAACAATATTGTTTAGATTGTGCATACAAAAATACAGAATCAGCATTATCTCCCACAACAAATCACTGAACAGATTGTGCATTGCATATTCATACATAAAAGTGTCGGAATGCATGATTTTATGCCGGGATTAAAGGTGGGGCAGCTACATATCCTTGAATATTATCATAGCATAGATAAATTTATATGTAAATAAATATATGTAGAATCTTCATACACTTCACTAATCTTTAAATTTCAGATAAACAAAATTTCCTACAGTTAATGTTTGACAGCCATATCATGCTTATTTTACTTCTTCATAAATCATCCTTCCAAATCATTACTCCCCTCTACAATATCATTACACTAGTCGCCTCACCACTAACAATGACTAATGTCCATGTAGGTAAGGTAATGGTATATCAAAGTGTTGGGCCGAATAGTAGCATAGCACATATGTAATCTATTTTGGGTCTGCGAGAACACGCCTTGCGCAGTTGATGGCGGATTTAAGGTCAGTGGTTCATATTTAATGATGTCAGTCTAGATGTTAAAGCAAGTTCTTTTCACATTTTGGTTCAAGATAAAGAAAACAAGATTGTAGCACCTGCTATGAACTGCATGTTCAAAACTGTAGGTAATCTTGCATGCTAAAATGGGTCTTGTGTACAAATATATAAAGAAGTCCAATTTAATATCTGATGTTGACACCCTGCTTGTTGTGCACGTCTGTACCAGCAAGTTCTTACACCTCATTCTTCGACTATATCTTGTATATTAAAACAATTGTAGAATCACCAAAAATCAAACAAAAATGTATATTCCTGTCTTCTCATTTACTTTCGCTCGTCACACGCTGATACTCTGTCCTTAATTTTTTCAACAATTCCATTGAAATTAGAAATATCAGAAACTACTTAGCAGTATTTTAATTTATTAACCATTGCTTCAGCAACGTGTGCATGGGGTGGGGTATGCATTTCGCAAATTGTGAAAGAGAAATTATCTCTTTAATCCTGTTGAAAAAAGGTGCCTGATTTTGGCTGTAACACTCACTCATTTCACCACTAGCACGGCCCCTTGTGACCGGAGCCACTACCTGCGCTGCTCCAATCGTCTTGGCATAAATATATTGAAATATTTTATTTGATGTCTGTCAGATAGCGTGTAGTAATAGTAATGGAGAAAGTCCAAAATTCACAATAATGGATGTCTTTTATGATGATATTAAAATGTAACAAAGTTAGTAAGATATTATGATAATGATGACGAACTGAGCTATCCAAACTTGGTATATTCACAGCAAAACGTATATGAAGCATATATAGTGCACTTAGAGATGGGTGAAGTAAGATATGAAGTATGAAATCACTAATTACAGCGCATAAATAAAAGATAGTTGTGATTTGACTTGACTCTATTCTTAAAGAAACCTGAATTCTCGTTTGACGAGAAACAAGGAATATGATTGACATTTTTATTAGTTTAAAGTGTTGTGGATTGAATGAAAAAGGACAAGTTGAGAGGTTCAAGGATCGTCGTAGGAATGACTAGGACGTGGTGGATGAAGTGGAGTTAAGTGCAGGTTAAAACTTATAATCGTGGCAATGATAAAATTATAGGGCATTTATTTATATCAGAGTATTTAGCATGTCAAAAAGGTTATTTATATATGTATATTTGAAACTCAGTAACATATAGTAATGTCATCACATATCCACAAATAAGTGTATTTATTCTAAAGAAAGTACAAAAATGATTATGAAAATGAATAATTATACACTCCTCACTCTAACTCTTATATTTGCAAGCTAATGTAAACTGTGTAATCTAAAACACAATGAATCTCAGAAAATAACCATTAAAATCAAAGTCTTTTAAATACAACTACATCCAATTATCCCAAGTATTTGTACAATTACAATATGATATACAATTAGTTTTCTACACGGCGATTTTCAAAGCATTAACAGGTAACCACCAATTAGTATACTCCTATGTTGAGAGAGAATTAATAAAGATGGTGTTCGTATAGCTATGTTTTGCCATGGCACGCAAGCTTCTTCGGTTGGTGGTGGGCCGCTAAGCTAATGAATCTTTCAAACTACCATAAATTATTCGGCTACCAGTGATTCAAAACCGTCTTTATCTCTCTTTTTACTGCTTCTGCAATAAATAAAAACATTTGCGACTTAGCCACTGTAAGAAACTGCGATATCACTATTTCTTTAATCCATTAGACTAAAGTAGTTTTATCTTTCAAAATGGCAATTTCTGAGATTGGACTTGAACAAAAAGTGTTCTAGCTTCAAGATTACATAAAGGACTTTCACCATAATTGAAATGCTAAAGTTTTTCGGCATTCGTAGTGACAATTTTGTATGTTTTTTGTTTAATGCCAGAGTTGATTGATATTTTAAATTCAATGTAAGAAATTGTCATATTGACATTCTGTTGCAACAATTCTTTAATAAGCGACGTTTTCAATATTTTTCCTTTGGCAAATAATAAATTCAAACAAAAAATCTATAGTCATTAATAAATCAAGTCTTACCGTGCAAAAAAAAAAATCAATCAATCAATTTAAAATTTGGGTGTACACCTAGTTCATGATCACCGCCATACAAAATGTGAAGTGCCAGCCTTATCAACTGAAAATGGTGAAGAACTATCAACCCTCATCTGTAGTTACGTGTGTTACACGTTAAAGTCCTCAGTATGGTATTTGTCATTTCAGTATCAGCTATTCATTTTGTACAATCTTGGCATTTTTTTAGATGCAGCATTTCAGTGTGCGAGTAGTCATGCTTTTAACAGGTGTCACTAAAAAGTAGGAAGTATCTTTGTATTCATTGGGCTTACAAAAGACAATGCTACAATGCGATCGGTAAGCATGTCAACAGTATCTTCATATTGTAACATATCACTCACGTAGGAACACCACTTCACATACAAACCACAAATTTCAATATGAAAATGATAATTTGGAAATATTGGATCTTTAAAAAAAGAATAAACATGACTGGTTATGTCGACACATTTAATTGTATTGGTGGTGAGAGGGAAAAAGTAAATGATGATATTATGATAATCTAAAGTAATACATCTGGTAGATACTGTGAAAGCATTGAACAAGTGTGTATTTGGGGTGGTGTGGTGTGGTTTGGTGTGGTGTACAGCAATTTGTCAAAGAATACACTCAAAGACAAAAAAAGAAAAGTAAACTACATATTTTCAGTTCACAATTTGTAATAATACGTAGTATATAACTTAATAAAAAAATCAAATGAAATTATATATCTAACCAATTAACAGCATTATAATCTGCATTCAGCCATGAACAGAGAGAAATAATATTGAAGATTAAAATTTTATAGCATGTGAGTGAATCAACATTGAGCATATTTAATAATACGCCACGCAGATAGGCTGCAAAAGTAAAAAATATGCAAAAAAAAGAGATAGACACTATTAATCCACCTGATATTTGAAAATGGTCACAACACAGTCAATGAGATACAAAAGATCACGACTTAGACTAATGGCTTTATCTTTGAAATAAATATGAACAGAAATTGTTAAACCGTAATTAAAGACGACGTGACAGATATCTCGTCAACGAGGTCAATCGGAAATGACAGTGTATAAAAGCAAAAACAAATTGTCCTCCAATGGGTTTAAACGTGCAAGACCTATCGAAGTCCGTTTTGTCTTTACCCTCCGCCTCTTATCTGACATCTTCCACCAACAAACGAGAGAAAAGAACTCTCTAAGTGTAAAGAAGCTTCAATTGATTTTAGAGTAAGACACCCCTCCCGGCAAGACCTCCCAGGACAGAAACGTAACCCCCTACCTGTGAGACATTTATTAAAAACCAAAATTTCAGTTAAAAAAAAAGGGGGCAGACAAAGAGGGGTGTTTTACATGTCAGACATTCAAACATTTCTAAAGTTGAAGGCTGTAGAGAAGTGTTTACTTCTTTCTGCTCTCTCGATTGTTGTTAAAAAGACAAAACGACTCGGTCTTGCAATTTTATGAACGAGGATTACACTGTCATTTGTGATTAGCAAAGAATAAAGAACCAATAGCATAGTCTGATACTTTTGTTTAAGCATTGACATGAATGTTGTGCCATTTAAAAATATCAGTGGATATAGAGTCCAATCTTTATGAAAATTGATTATAATATATTATATATTTTAGTGTATAAAACTGGCATGATGAATACTACTCATGCATAAAATTTACTATCAGAAAATTATGTGGCCTCACCAAGGCTTGAAAGAGAATTAAATTGCCTTTTGGTAGATTTGCATGGAGTACTCCAATCCCCCTGCAATATGAATTTTTTAGTATGTAAGGATGTTATAATAAAAATAATATACCAAAATTTGTGAAACTTCTGGACAATGGCCTATAATGTACTGTCGAGTTATATTGCGTTCGTGTCGTTTTCCTACGACCTACTAGGTTTCTCATCCTCACCACTACCGTGGCAAATTTTTTGACTATTAAAAAATCTGGCCCGGCATCCACGGCAACACGGACTGTCACGTTTGCCCAGCCCGTCCTCCCGCGTGGTCTCACGTCCATCCCGTTTTGTCCATGGTGGCCTGAAACGTGGTTGCCGTGGCCGCCGGGAACATAGTGTAAATGAGCCTTTAGGAGTGCTAACTGTTGATAAAATTAGGTTGTTAGCTGCTACATAGTGGGCGCACTGGGCGGAGGCATACCCATCGACTGCGCGCAGTCGAACGTCTCTAGTTGTACTTTTCATGTAAAAGTTCATGGAATTCACCTTTGCAAAACAGAATTCATGTTTTTGCTGTGTACATTTTCTATGACACAACAGAATTTCCATCTTTAGATCAGGTTGAAACGGAATTACAGGTTTTCAGAAACGGAAATTACCATTTTTTGAAACAGGAAATCACTGTCTCTAAGTATGTGTGTATCTGTAAATATGCATCGATCTTTGACCTTAATCAAGAAATTTGTATAAAAATGTGGAGTTTTGTCAACCATTTACGTTTTTGATTGGAAATCTACTAAAAGTACATTTAAAGAGAATGTTGGGGGGGGGGTGTAAATCACACACGCACATTTTATCTACGGTTAACATTGTGTTTGCAATGATGCAAATAAACTCGAGTTACAATGATGCAAATACACCCTCTTTGGTCCGTACAGGGTAAAGGTAGGGGTATTCTTTCTCCACATTGTCTTAGATGTGTGTTGTTACAGACTGGTATATGGAGAATAAAAAAAACTCTCCTAATTCATGTTAGGTGAATCTTACATGTGAAAGTCAGGAGAAACTAGCTCTTCTCAAAATACATTTTCAAATTAATATTTCAGTTAAACAATAGATTAAGCAAAATCTGAAAAAAAAACCAAATAACAGAGCTATTAACAGAAAACTCCAGTTACATTCGTAAAAATCAACCTCCCCGATTGACGGCGAAAATGTGTGTGTGTGTGTGTGTGCGTGTGTGTGTGTGTGTGTGTGTCTATCTCTGTGTGTGTATATATGCATGTATATTTAATGGAAGTATATTCTTTGAAAATGTGATAGTCCTGTTTTTATGTCTGTACCAAAAGAAAACAGATGGGAAGATTCTAGCTATCACTTACATTACATATGTATGGGGCTCACAGTTTTCTGTCAATCGATATACTTTGACAAATTGTGTCACACCACACCACACCACACAGCAAGCTCACAGACTACCAGAGAACAATACACACAACTCTCACAAACAATTTAAATGTGTCGACATAAACAGCATGTTTATCTAGTCCAATATTTCCCATTTATTTCATGAAATTGGGTTGTTATTATTTTTATATATATGTTACAAATATAAATACTGGTACATCTTACCACATTTACATTTCTTTTGTAAGCATGAATACAAAGATACTCATCTTTTTAGTTGACACCTTGTAAAAGCAGTGACACTCGCACCACTGAAACGCTGATCTAAAAAAAATGCAAGATTTACAAATGAAAGCTGATCTGAAATGACAAATACCATACTGAGACTTTAACGTATAACACAGTAACTACAGGTAGGGTTGTGGCTTTCACCATTTCAGTTGAAGGTGCACTTCACATTTTATGGGGTGATCAGAACTAGGTGTACACCCAAATTTTAAATTGATTGATTGATTTTTTTTTTTGCACGTAAGACTTGATTTATTAATGATATAGATTTTTGTTTGAATTATTACTTTGCAAAGGAAAAATAATTGAAAACGGCTTTTTAAAGAATTGTTTGCAACAGAATGTCAATATGACAATTTCTACATTGAATTTAAAAATCAATCAACTCTGGCATAAACAAAAAACATACAAAATTGTCACTAGAATGCCAAAACTTTACATTTCAATTATGGTGAAAGAGCCTTTATGTAATCTTGAAGGTAGAAACCACTTTTTGTTCAGTCCAAATCTCAGAATTCCATCTTGAAAGATAAAACTACTTTTGAAGGATAAAGAAAATGATATCCTATTTCTTACAGTGCTAGTCAGCAAATGTTTTATTTATTCAGAACATAAAAAAGAGAGATAAGAGGTTTTAATCACTGTAGCAACAATTTATGTAGATTGAAAGATTCATTACTAGCCGCCCCCCCCCCCCCACCCGAGAGCTTGGTGGCCATGGCAACCATAGCTTCAACCCTTAATTTTAACATAGGAGTTACTAATTGGTTCCTAAACTTTTATAATGCTGAAAATCGGTAGAAAACAATATCAGAAAATTATGTGGCCTCACCAAGGCTTGAAAGAGAATTAAATTGCCTTTTGGTAGATTTGCATGGAGTACTCCAATCCCCCTGCAATATGAATTTTTTAGTATGTAAGGATGTTATAATAAAAATAATATACCAAAATTTGTGAAACTTCTGGACAATGAAGTGTTCACTTTTTCTTTTTTTGTGGGACTGAGAATGATAATAAATCTGATTGCGATCTAAGAAAACTGTGAGCCTACACACTTGGATACAAATAAATTATGCGGGACCCCACAAGTGCATGATATTGTAAAGTGTTAGCTAGTATCTCTTCCGCTATCTGATCTTTTCTTTTTGGTACTATTTGACATAAAAACAATGACTATTTCACATTTTTCAAAGAATACACTTCCATTAAATTACACCATGGCTAATAATATATCACACAGATATAGACATATATCACCAGCCCCCTCAGGCGCATACGAACCCCCCCCCCCCACCCCCAACATACTTGTGTTCACACGCCAACCTGGAGATTCTCGATACGCCTCTTGCTATTCTCTGTTCTCGCCAAGATTTTCGCTGAATTACTCGTTTAGCCTGCAAAATTAATTTTTGAATATGTATAAGTCTAAGCTAGTGTATACTATTACTTTCCACTTTATGAGGAGATCGATCAATGCACAGTTTGTAATTGGGTATGTATAAATATTTTGGTTCTCCTGCAATTACTGTACAGGATAAATACACACCATGCACACACTCACAATTTTTTTCGCCGTAATCGGGGAGTTTTTCTGTTTATATCCTCTTGTTATTCTGTTTTTCAGATTTGCTATAATTTATTTGTTTAAACGCTGAAATATTACTTGAAAATTTTATAGAAGAGTCTAGTTCTACATGACTATCAGCATGTAAGATTCTTGTAACATGAATTTAGGAGAGATTTTTCGATTCTCTAATTAATCCAGTCTGTAACAACATCACATCACCAACTTATGACAATCGTGCTAGATAAGAATATCCCTATCTTCCTTCCTACCACATGAAATTCAGACACTTGAATGAGAGGTGTAATTTGCATCATTGTAACATAAAAGTCCACATCCAGAAAGAAAGAGTATGCGTATGCAGAGCGGGTGATTTGAAACACCTTGTTTTTTGTGTGTCGCAATAACATGCAAGCAATTATGCCCCCCCAACAAATTCTTATTAAAATTGATGGATGAGAGGCAACTGGGAGTCATGATAGAAAGCATCCAGCACCCAAATTTTGTGCGCGCAAAATAATAAGGAAAGTTCATAGTCACAAACTATCAACTAGTAAAGGACAGTCACTCACTAATAATGTAAAACCAAGAAGCTGAACAGTTTATTTTACCACACATACCAAGGACAAAAAATCATACACCCAGAATTTGTGTGTGATTCAATTTACCACGTGAGGAACACTATTTGATAAATTATTAATTTATATTTTTTATTATTATAATAATTTTATATTATTGAATACTAGATATAGCGCTGAATATTTCTGCGGTGGTTTTATTTTCACGACATACTGAACGCGTAAATTTTCCACTTCTGACATTTCTTGTACGCAAAATTTTAATTGAAAACAATACAATTCGCGTAAAAAACTTCTTCGCAGAAGTTCACCAGGTTGTTGATACAAAAATGCAGCGAAAAATGATAATGCAACGCAAAATAATTATGGCGTATACAATTCAGATTCTAAAGTACCTATACACGTCGCCGGCCCCCCCCCCCAGGACACACAATTAGAATTATATATTGGTCAATTCGTTAACATAAAATGTGAGTGTGTGATTTACAGCACCCCACTGCAACATTCTCTTAAATGCATTTTTAGTAAGAATTTCGCAATCAATTGGCACCAAGGAACTGTAAATGGTTGACAAAACCCCACATTTTATAAAAATTTCTTGATTCAAGATCGATGCAGTATTTACAGTACAACACATTCCTCCTCTCTCTCTCTCTCCTCTGCTCATACACACACACACATCCACGTGCTAACTGCCGACCAAACGCGGGACACGCTAAACAACAACAAAACCAAACTACACTCCCGTATCACAACATGCAATCCAACAGGACACTACACCCCGGTACAAGCATGTAACCTGGGGACGTTGGGGTTGCATAAATTTTGGACGTCATTTTTGTTCCTAAGTGGCGAGCATTTAGCGAACCAAACCTACCCCGTGATTTCTGGCCATTTGAGGGTGGGACGCGTCCACCCAAAAAGTAATTTCCTAACGTCCCACAATCTGATAGTAGATTGTGTTCATATCTTTATGTCCCCGGTTGAATGGCGATTAGCAACACCACACACACACACACACAAGCCGCACGCACGCACGCATCTGGCAGGCACGGGCACGCACCACAACCCCACACACACTAACACGAGCACTCTACACACACACCACACACACACACACCCTT
>JZLH01S0349452.1:31305-45575 GCA_001188425.1 Eucidaris tribuloides
AATTCTATTAAGTGGGAGTGAGTGATTGATTTGGTATAGCTAGAATGTATATTAAACCCTAATCATACCGGCCGGGGGGGGAGGGGGGGGCATTAGTTGAGCCCCCCCCCTCGACAAATTTCGCGATAATATTGCCGATTGTTGCGAAATTTTTTGACCGCGACCGTTCACTGGCTTTACTTTCAAGTCTCACGCTTCATTTAGACCATTTTTGAAAAATCGGACGTACCCGTTACTGACCTGCGCCGACTTTTCGGTACATGCACGCAAATCCAAATGCTCAAAAACGTGATTTTGTGCTACAAAATGCACATTGCGATATTGTGCTTTTCAGCCAAAAATCCACAATTTATAGATTATTTTTACTTTTACAGGCTGAAATGGATTAAGTTTATTGCTGCTTTATGATCGCAAAAGTGTCTCCTCGACAAATTTCATTGAAAAACAATAATGAAAAACAAAAGATCGAAAAAACAAAGAAATACATAAGAATTCACAAAACAATAAATACATCGATAAAATCACGCAATTGTAGGTAATTTGTTGAAATGTCAAAATGAATGTTTTCACCAAAAAGTAGCATTCTACTAGCTATTGTAAGCGAGATATAGGCCGAAAACATAATTTCATACATTATATTCGCATAATCTTAATTACTTAAAAATTTAAACAATCAATTTTTTGAAAATTTTACTATACTAGTTCTTGTAGTTTACATCCATGCTCTATGCGCGTGCAAATTTTCGCGGCGATCGCGCGAAATCTAGGTTGGCCGCAGATCTCATAGGGGGGAGCGGCCATAATGCCTCCCCCCCCCCTCCGGTAATCTAGTAGATCCAGAAATAGCCGGTATTTTAGGGGTTAAGGGGAGGGGGAAACTGATTCCCTGCATTCAGCCGCAGGGCCTTACTCCATCGTCATCAGCCGCCAACAGTGAGTACAGAGGCCATGGCCTAGAATTCTACTAAGGCTTATGGGGGCCTGATTTGTTGCATACTGTGAGTTACGAGGCACATAGCTAGGAATTATATTAAATCGGGAGGGCTGCGAAACTGATTCCCTGCATACGCGCCCAGGGCTTTCTCCATCGCATCAGCCACAACAGTGAGTACACAGGCCATAACTAGAATTAATTCTAGGCGTGGTTTATTTGGTCATTTCAACACTACTATGTCGCCTCAGATCATCATCAAATTTTTTAAATTGGAGCTTCCACATGTATTAGCCTATCACTTTAATACCATTTCATGCAAGATGTGTTCTGTTTCTACAAAAATTATTTGTTAGCCATTAAAAATTGAAAAAAAAAAAAAAAAAAAAAAAAAAAAAAAAAAAAAAAAAAAAGTATTTGTAGTAATTCAGAAGAAAGCTATATTGGTTTGAGTTCTCGGGTGTGCGGGGGGGTTGGGAGGGCGTGGAAGGATTACATTAATAGTAATTAGGCCCTAACAGGTGGAGCTTCACAGCTCATAAAATTATGTGTCAACTGTGCATATTGTGATCCTACATTGAGTAGTGTTTCAAATGGACAAATGAACACGCCTAGATACAGAAGTTTGGAAGTTATGGCAGCCTTGCCATGGTATGCCCATGAATAAGCAATTAGCACTCTTAGAACTATAAATTAGTCAGATCTATCTATACACAGTAAGGTCTATGGGGGAAATGGCAGAGTGAATCTGGTCATTTGAGGTGCTTGTAGATTTTTCATTCCTTTTTAAAGCCACTAAATCATCACTTTGAAGCTACATTTTTTCAGGGCTTCATTTTTAGACCCTTACCAACCCCCCCCCCCCCGCCCCCCCCCCCCCCCCCCCCCCCCCTAAGGACACTAATGAGCACTGGAAGATATATGTTGACCTCAAACAGTTTTTTAAACTTTTGCGTCTAGTGTTGCACGGACTTAAGTCCTGCGAAAAGTCGTGAGTCGCGAGTGCGCTGACGGAGTCACGGACTCCGACTTTCGGGCAACGCAATTAATCAACGTTTCTTCACACTGTTAATTTGTATGAAACTGAGTCAAAAAGACGTAAAAAAATTGAAACAGACACTACCAATTTCATTTTAACTACCATTTTTGTGCAGAAATGAATCCCGTATCTTCTCTCGATCTCCCAAATCAAACTAGAACTGCCAAAATGTAGCTTGGATCAGGCCCCTATAATCGTGCAATGCTATCATTACATTGTTGCCGTATACGTTGCACTTCACTGCGATCTTCCGACTGCTGACAACCCATGCACCCCACACCACCATCTTGAAACACACTAAGCACGTATGACACTGATAGTCGACTAAATAGTCGTAGTCGCGGACTATTGTGGTGGGCGACTAGTCGACTCTCTAAAAAAAATGCCTGAAGTCGCGTGCAACACTACTTTGGTCAAGTTAGGCCTGTGGCCTTAATACCATAGTACGTTATTCTGGAGCATCAAAGTTACATAGAAATGATGGTTGAACACTTTTTTTTTTTTTTCTGATTCTAGCGTTTTATTCATTTTACTTATTGATGATGATTGACTGATCTAACTTAGCTTGATTCATTTACATACTTTATTTTTTATTTACCTGTTTTATTATCTATTTCCAATAAGTTGCTTATTTTTGTTTACTTTTTTATGTACAATGTGTTTCTCCATTTGGCACACATACACGGCTTTAAAGAATGCATGATCCACAAAGACATGCATGGCATTAGCCATGAAAACAAAAATCTGATTCCACAAATTGATTCGCCACATTTGCGCTGTATTCGTCATTTTCATGCCACATTGTTGAAAGATGAATGTCATTATCTTATTTCACTATCAGAAACAGTGATTGAAAAAAAAAAATCATTTAGTTATTGGTACCTGACAACTTGTATGCTGAAACTTACACTTTTAGTCTATTTTAAATAATCCTTAAAATTCCCGAGGCCAGTTCAGTTAAACATGAGTCAATAATTTATGCCCTCATTGGTGTGGGGTTTTTTTGGCGGGGGAGGGGGATAAAAATGTAAATGATTTACAACACTTAATTGTATATAATGAAAACTAGAAATAATGGGAGAATATTCATAAATTTTATTTCTCGATTTTGACAGCTGGAAAATTGTCTCGAGTAAATCTCCAATTGCTCTTTGGTGAGGGAAGTACGTTTTCAAGTCGCCTTTAAAGGCAGGGGGCATCTTCTTTTGCATGCCTTAAAAAGTTAACATTGTGTAAATACAATGGCATTTAGAAGAAAATGCCATCCTGCGGAACCTGTAGCAAAATGAAAAGCTAGAAAACTCAGTTTTAGTGGAATATAGTGGACAGTTAGACTCTTGATTTGAATTTTTTCTCGCCATCGACGAAAAGTTCAACCACTAGAACTTCCACTTAAAAACGGCAGTTGTTTTTCTGTTTGCATTTTTCAAATTCTTAGGTCTAATTATTGACTCCCAGATTTCACAGACATGCCTTCATCAATAGCCTAAAGTGATGATTTATCTTATCCTTGGTCTACGGGGATGTTTTAAAGGTAGATTCCACTGCCTTTTAAAGGGTTAGTGAGGTCCATTACTCTCATCAATCTGGGCACGGTTAGGATTTGTTGGTGATAAAGTACCAAAGTATATTTTAGGGCATGAATTAGTTACCACAGTAAGCTGACTCTATGTCGTATTTCACACTTTGTTGCTGTATGATGAGTTATTTCTATTTTATTCTTTTGATAGACTTATTAAGATAATTAAATGACTTTTTTATATGCCAGTGCATGATAAAAAAAAATATACATATATCTCATTCATTTTCTTGGTATACAAGCGTGATAAAAACAATTTTAACAATTGCTATTCACAGTATTAGATATTTGACACCATTTGCATTCATTATACACATTGAACACTTCATAACTGTAGTTTACTGCTACAGATTAAAACCATTGATTTTGCCTAGGAAATATATGATCATTACACATCATTACATTTTAGTATTCAACACAACACACTTCTGTAAATACTAGTGTTATTTTTACAGGAAGTATAGTGTTAGATTAGAAAAAAGACATTTGTAGCATCATTGCAGTAGTTTATGTGGTTAAGTTGTTGTTGTTTAGTCACCATGACTCAACGATACAGCTTTGACACAGAACAAGTTTGATAATTTTGTATGCATGTATTATTGTTTGTATGCATTATGTTAGTCATTAACCATCATGTTGTGACTGCGTGCTATGATTTTGGTTATACATTTCCTGTTAGGATGAGTCATGCATAAGGATATTGAAAATGACATTAATGCCATTGTGTAGTAAGTTTGCAAGAATCATAAAAGAAATTAAATACAGAAATCAATCATAATTTGAAAATAAACAAGTTTAAAAGTTTGGTTTAAGATCAAACTGTCTTTTGGAAATTAGGAATAATTAATTAATTATCAAACTTGATATTACTATATGATATTTTACTACTTTTGAAATAACATTTTGTGCTAACTTCATACTCCACCCTTCATTAAACATTTTAAATTATTCGAGTGTTTTTAACCCTAAAAGGGACTGGCATGATTTCAGAAGGTGGCTTAAAAACTGGGGGGGCGGGGCATGATGCCCCTCCCCCATCTGATCTCGGCTGCAACTACCTCGACTGCGCTGGGTAATCTTGGCATGCATGTTTGATGTCCATCGCAATTGCTATACATGTATGTCTCAATTTGGTCTCAAAAGTTGCTTTGAGACTTTGAAGACAATGTCGATAATTGAACAGCATTATCTCATGTACATTTTGTAGAATAATGGGCGCAAAGCATCTGTAGGAGGAGCCATCATGACCCCCCCCCCCCCCCCCAAAGTCCGTTAGGGTTAACCTTAAAGCCCAAGTATAGGTTTGCCGTTGATCAGCACAAATTTTTCATTCAATCTTTCACACAAGTGTATGGTATTTGTTACTGGCAGGACATCAGAAAACAACTCAAACTCGGACCACTAATTGTTCTATACTGGCATATTTGGGTTTTTGGGTGAACCATCAGGTAATGTTGATATTCATGGGCTCAACTTTAGCAGTGCGCCTTTGGACCATTGGCTCCCAGAATCATATGGGCTCCTTAGGAAATGTATGGAAAAATAGCCACTTAGGCTCCTAAGTTTTAGAGATACAGGCATAAGCCAATCATGACTGAGGGAAACATGGCTCCAAATTTCAAATTGCCCTTGTAAAAGAAGTTCCTGCAGGAGCCAGCGGGCTCCCTAAAAAAAAGTTAGGTCAAGCTCTTGACTATTAAATGTTACATCCCCCCCCCCCCCATTTCAACATTTCACATTTTTACCAAAACTATACTTTGAGTACTACATGATCTATGTGGCTTGAACAAATTTGTTTCTAACATCCAAACAATGCTTATACTAACTTTTCATTTACATCTCTTTGTTTCTTCCCCCATGTTGGTATGGAAGCATGCTTTCAAGAATGTGAGCTCCAGTGACATGGAAGGACCTAACCACTGAGAGTGAAGGGAGGACAGTGCGAGACTTGAAAATGAGGCCGACAAATTTTGGCTGCGTAATACAACTCCGCGGCGAGGATTTGCGCACAGTGACCTATATGAAAGGCAGGCATGGTGCACAGGGCTAGACTTGCATGGATAATCGTCACTTGCCCAACAACTTAAAAAAAACAATGTTTTCTCTTTGGTTAGAAATACTTCGAAGAGATTGGAAACATGCTCTAATTATCATTAATTGTGTCCTGCTGATTTAGCAAGAAGTATATACTTTACTGCCTTCCTGATACATATTTTTTAACTTCGAAAGAAATACTTGTGAAGTAATTTACCAACTCTGTCTTGACTTAATTCTTTAAACTAATGGTAAAACTAATCAACTATTATTGCCAATGCTTAGCTTTTGTTCTGTTAATGAAACATTGATATAACACAATTTTGTTTTACAAGTCCGGCATTTGAATGATCTTTATAAAACTACTTGTGTCTCAGCTGTCAAATAATGATTTTGACAGTTAGGAAAATATTGTAACTCAAAAGAGCACCAGGACTCATGTTCAGGTCTCCTCAGATTTAGTCGGCAATTCTTTCAGTTCCACCTTGTGTTATATACCATTCAGTTGATGACCATTTTCGAGACAACAAACAAATTTGATTTTCATGTTAGTTGGAGTGCTTTTGAGAGGTTTTGGAAGTGATATCTGTGTCATTCTGCACATGTCTGTCAACACTAAATGTAATCTGTAATGATCACTGCTGGACATGTATCATATGTATAGTAATATCGCATATTTATGGCAACATGTGATACTGTATTTTTTTGGGGGCCGGGTGTCGGGTAGCGTGGGGAGAATGGGAAATTTCAGAGCATTGTGTTATTTTCTATGTCATTTTCTCTCTCCCTCCTGTCATAAATGAGCGGCGGGGGTCGGGTATGTCATGTTACCAAAACAATTAGTATACAATGGCATTTGGGGGTGATTTGAGGATTTTAAGATTTCCTTATTCATGCTAGAATATTCAAGTCTTTCTATTGATTCCGTGCCGGACATTTGCATGATTTGGTAGTCATGCGCTACATTTTCGTTATGTTTCATGGCTAATGTTTGAAATAAAGCTCAGCCGGAGGTAACATATTATTCTCCAAAATAATCCATTTTTGCAAAGCCAGACATGTTTCCTGACAATTATCAGTCAATATTCTTTTCCGAATCTGGATTCTCTAATGCCCAGAATACAAGGCGGCGACAAGAAAAAACAGGACAAAACTTCGACATCAGTATCAGGTGACATCAAGTATCTTGTAGCGCTGTGGATTTGTGACTCCTGGGATGAAAATTTGGGTCTCCATTACTCTCACCTGAGGACCAAAGAGAAGTTAAAACAATAGAAGCATCCATCTCGCATATTGTTCCAAAAATTTGCATGGCGTTAGCTTTTAAAAAATATCACATTTTCTCTTACTTCTGCCATCATTTTTCATGAATATACCCCAATACAGACAGTTCAGACCTTTAAAAGAAGATAAAATTACTATTATTTAGAACTTTGGTGTGGAGCGGTCAATATATTGTGCAAGCAGATCACGGATTAAATTATTGCGTCTAACATAGTTGTATGTATCCTATTTATGTTTTGGCTCCAGAACTTTTCAGTCGCCCCTCGTATATTTGTGAATTTGAGCACATTGGGGGAAGCACATGTTATTATATAGCATCAGTGGTTTGGCTACAGCTTTAAGTACACTATGACATATTTCTCACTTAAATTTGAAAATGTTTTACTCATTTTGTTTTGTTTGTTTAAGGCAATGTAACACTTCAACTCCACTCCGTAACATGCACTACAACTTAATTTGAATATAAACAGAAAATGACAAATTCAACTATGTTCATGTACTAGTTGAAATGCATGTTGCATACTGTCAACCATTGTCGTCTTATCAACGTATATGCTAGAGTGTGATCAGTTAATGTCACGATGGACACTTTCAAAAGATGGACCATTACTGAAGGCCTACGCGAAAAATATGACAAGAATGAAGGGTTGCTGTTATGATCTCTATTGTAGAGCTTTCAGTAGATGTACTGAAACAATGCATAAAACTTTCCTTAGGCTTTCAATAATGGTTCAGTTTTGAAAATGTCCGGTCCATGACATTAACTGCCATCATCACTCTTCAAACAACCACAGATTTTTTTTTGTAATTTGATAAAATTTCGCAGGCATTTATTTGTCATACGAAGCTAATACATATTGAGTTAGCTTGGAGCCCAGGAAACTGATTGTAGTTTGTGATCTATTCCGTCTATTATTTTGTCCAATCCAAAATGAAAAAATAGTACAAAATGTACAACCACCTGTTTATATGTATATATCCATTTCTTACAGCTAGGTCAAATTCCAGAAAGATCGTGTAAATGTTACCTTGCTTCATATAGCTTTACTTCTGTTCTTGTGTGCTTGCTCTTCGTAATTCAAGCGGTAGTTGATTTCGGTGGCAGATTGTAGGTGACTTTGCTATGATGATGTAAAATACTAAATTTCTATCAATTAATATAATAAATAGTTGTACAGTTTATTATTTTTTTGTGGTATACATAATGTCCTTGCTGTAACCATTGCCAACAGGTTTGGCATACACAGACATGCAATTCAATAATCAATATAAGTGCAAGAATTCTGAATAATTTGGATTTTGTTCTATTTAGCCTATGATTTTATTTGCCAACAAATAGTCGGACTGTTTTCTTTTTCTCTTCATATAGCTACAATGTTTTAATACATTTTTGTTGTTAGCAAGTCCTGGACAATAGTGCGTTGTATTTCATGTTTCTTCCTGTTTTTTCTAAAGCTTAATAATGACTTTGTTATTAGTTTACTATTGTATGTCTTTTGTGTAGAACAGTCAAACGGGCTTTATTTGCTTAAAAAAGCATGCCCATTTATAAATTACACGGATTCAGAATTTCAGATGCTTTTTATTATTTGTTGATCACTTTTATATTTCAACCTTTTTGTGATTGCGGTAGGTGTCTTTCACAATGATTAAAGCGCGAGAAGGCACCAGCAACTAACAGCGCGCATAGTTAAGAATAAAAAATGACATGTTGTGAGTATTGTGAGGAATTTATGTTACATAGTGACAAAAACAGTCCTAAATAAGGGGTATGCTTTGTGATAACATCGGCCCTCATCAAGGCCCTATAAATTTATGTTAATTTGTCTGTTATTTTTACGTCTTTGTCATTTAACCTCAGACAAAACTTGCTAGAAAACAGCTGATAGGGCGAGAGCTTATCAATTCAAACAGTGCATACTCGTTACCACAGTTGGCTAACACATGTTCGCGTGCGCATGCATTGGTCCACGCTTGGTCAGCTCCTTGCACGTGCACGCTGCCAACTCTGTGATTGGTTGCGCAAGAACTCAAATATTTTCTTAACTTATGCCTGTTTTAGTTTGCTGGCCGCCTTCTCCCTTTTAAGCGATCAGTGCAAATATTTTTATAGACAAGCAGTCTTCAGAATATAACAAGTTCTTCAAATTTTGCCGTTCACCAGTAGAAAACATTGTAGCCCTGCTATGACTTGCCTGGTTTCCATAACTGGTAGGTTTCTTGCATGCCTAAAATGGGTTGTGCTAACAAATGAATAGTGTCAATTAAACTGATTTTACACCTTATTGTTTGAGTTTGTAAGGACTTTAATCATTCTTGATATATCTTGTAATTAAAAAAAATTAAAATCTACCAAATTTACAAAAAAATTGTAATATTTCCTGTCTTATTTTATTTCTGTACAGCTGTATCTGTCCTTAATATTGTCACATTCCATTGAATTAGACAATAGAGCAGAACTACTTACAGTATTCTTACCTTTATTAACCATCTGCTTCAGCAGTGTGCATGGGTGGTTATTGAATTGGCAATTGTGAAGAGAATTTACTTTATCTGTTGCAAAAGGTGTGATTTTTGCACTGCTAACATCATTTTCCCATTAGACCCCATTGACGACGCATATGCCTGGCTCCATTCGTCTTGCGGCTAAATTTTGAGTATTTTTGTGTCTGCTCTGTCCAGTAGGCTGTGTTAGCTAACTGTAATGGGGATCAAATTCACAATAATTGGTGTCTTATTGTTTGTTGTAAATGTACACAATTTCGTAAAGTTTTGTAATGTGACAAACTGCCTTCCAAACTTTGGTAATATTCCAGCAAACCGTTATATGAGCATACTATTGGCACTTTGAGATGGGTGCACCGTAAGATTTCACGAAGTATGCGAAATCACTATTTACCCATAAAATAGCATAGTGTGTGATTTGACTTTGTACTCTATTCTTAAGAAAGCTGGAATTTTTGACAGAAGAACGAGGGAAATGATTGATCATATTTTTATATTTAAATTTGTTGATTAATAGAATTAACATTTAGGCCTTCCAAATCTTCGTAAGAGAACTGACTAGGACTGATGAATAATGCAGTTTAATGCATTAAAACTTTATAATCTTGATATTGGGATGAAATCTGAGCATTTATTTACTATGAAGTTTTTTCATGTCAAATGGTTATTTATATTGTAATATTTGAACTCGCGGGTACTGTAGTTTATCCATCCCACTAGTGTATTTTCCTAAAGAGTATAAAAATGATTTGAAATGATGAATTTATAAATCTCAATAAACACTTCTATTTTCAAGGCTGTACTGTTGTATCTAAAACAATGGTCTAGAAATTGTGCCAAGTGAATGTACAGAAATAATCTTTAAATACAATCTTTTTAATATGTACTCATTCAATTTCAGTTTTGTACATTTCATTGCCCTGTGAGGGTAAATTTTATGCATGAGTGATCACATGCAGTTTTTATACCCCAAGGTGTAAAAGTAAAAATAGCAAAAATGGACCATAATCCACTGATATTTAAATGGCACAACACAGTCAATGGAAACAAAAGATCAGACTTAGACAATGGCTTTATCTTTGAATAAAAGACAGAATTCGTTAAAACTGCAAGACCGAGTCGTTTTGTCTTTTTACCAACAAATAGAGAGAGAGAAAGAAGCTTCTCTACAGCCTTCAACTTTAGAAAATGTTTGAATGTCTGACATGTAACCACCCTTGTGTCTATACTCTAAATCCAATTGAAGCTTCTTACACTTAGGAGAAGCTTCTTTCTCTCTCTTTGTTGGTAAAGACAAAACGACTCGGTCTTGCAGTTTTAACCCATTGGAGACAATTTGTTTTTGCTTTAACACGCATTTCCCATAGACCTCGTGACGAGATATCTCGTCACTCGTCTTAAACGGGTTAACAAATTCTGTCTTTTATTCAAAGATAAAGCCATTGTCTAAGTCTGATCTTTTGTTTCCATTGACTGTGTTGTGCCATTTAAATATCGGTGGATTATGGTCCATTTTTGCAATTTTTACTTTTGCACCTTACGGGATAAAAATGCATGTGATCACTCATGCATAAAATTTATCTTCAAATTATCCTCGCAGGCTGAAAGAGAATTAAATTGCCTTTAATTTGATATATAATTCATTGATTTTTTATTAAAGTTATATACACTGTATTACAAATGTGAACTTGAAAAAGTGTTTACTTTCTTTTTTTGCTGAGTGTACTTTGACAAATTGTGTCACACCACACCACACCACACCACACCACACCACACTACACAGCAAGCTCACAGACTACCAGAGAACAATACACACAACTCTCACAAACAATTAAATGTGTCGACATAAGCAGCATGTTTATCTAGTCCAATATTTCCCATTTATTTCAAGAAATTGGGTTGTTATTATTTTTATATATATGTTACAAATATAAATACTGGTACATCTTACCACATTTACATTTCTTTTGTAAGCATGAATACAAAGATACTCCTCTTTTTAGTTGACACCTTGTAAAAGCAGTGACACTCGCACCACTGAAATGCTGATCTAAAAAAAATGCAAGATTTACAAATGAAAGCTGATCTGAAATGACAAATACCATACTGAGACTTTAACGTGTAACACAGTAACTACAGGTAGGGTTGTGGCTTTCACCATTTCAGTTGAAGGTGCACTTCACATTTTATGGGGTGATCAGAACTAGGTGTACACCCAAATTTTAAATTGATTGATTGATTTTTTTTTTTGCACGTAAGACTTGATTTATTAATGATATAGATTTTTTGTTTGAATTATTACTTTGCAAAGGAAAAATATTGAAAACGGCTTTTTTAAAGAATTGTTTGCAACAGAATGTCAATATGACAATTTCTACATTGAATTTAAAAAATCAAATCAACTCTGGCATAAACAAAAAACATACAAAATTGTCACTAGAATGCCAAAACTTTACATTTCAATTATGGTGAAAGTGCCTTTATGTAATCTTGAAGCTAGAAACCACTTTTTGTTCAGTCCAAATCTCAGAATTCCATCTTGAAAGATAAAACTACTTTAGAAGGATAAAGAAAATGATATCCTATTTCTTACAGTGCTAGTCAGCAAATGTTTTATTTATTCAGAACATAAAAAAGAGAGATAAGAGGTTTTAATCACTGTAGCAATAATTTATGTAGTTTGAAAGATTCATTACTAGCGCCCCCCCAACCCGAGAGCTTGGTGGCCATGGCAACCATAGCTTCAACCCTTAATTTTAACATAGGAGTTACTAATTGGTTTACTTGTATAATGCTGAAAATCGGTAGAAAACAATGATACAATGAATGTACAAACTGAAATTGGATGAGTGTATTTAAAAGACTTGTATTTTAAGGATATTTCTAGATCATTGTTTTAGATACACAGTACAAGCCTTGAAATATAAAGTTATGAGATTATAATTATTCATTTCAAATCATTTTTGTACTTCTTTAGAAAATACACTAGTGGGAATGGATGAAACTACATGTACTTGAGTTCAAATATACAATATAAATAACACATTTTGACATGTAAAATACTTGATATAAATAAATGCTATAATTTTATCATGCCAAGATTATAAGTTTTAATGCATTAACTCACTATTCACAGTCCTAGTCATTCCTACGAAGATTTGAAGCTTAATGTTTATTCTATTAATCACAAATTTAAATATAAAAATGTCAATCATTTCCTTGTTCTTCTGTCAAAAATTCAGGTTTCTTTAAGAATAGAGTCAAAGTCAAATCACACCTATCTATTTATGGGTAATAGTGATTTCATACCCGATCTTACTTCATCCCATCTCAAGTGCACATATATGCTCATATACGTTTGCTGGAAATTACCAAAGTTTGGAAGCAGTTTGTCACATTACAAACTTACAAATTTGTACATTTACAACAACAAAGACACCATTATTGTGAATTTGGACCCCATTACATTACACACAGCTACTGACAGACACAAAAAATATCAAATTTAGCCAAGACGATGGACAGCATATCTCGTCAAGGGGTCTATGGGAAATGAATGTTACAGCAAAATCACACCTTTTGCAACAGGATAAAGTAATTCTCTTTCACAATTGCCAAATCATACCCACCCCATGCACACTGCTGAAGCAATGGTTAATAAATTAAAATACTGTAAGTAGTTCTGCTATTTCTAATTTCAATGGAATGTTGAAAAATATTAAGGACAGATACAGCTGTACAGAAATAAAATAAGACAGGAAATATACATTTTTTTTATTTTGGTAGATTTTAATTTTTTTAATTACAAGATATATCAAGAATGATTAAATCTCTTACAACTCAAACAACAAGGTGTAAAATCAGTTTAAATTGACACTTTCATTTGTTACACAACCCATTTTAGCATGCAAGAACCTACAGTTATGGAAACCAGCAGTCATAGCAGGGCTACAACTGTTTCTACTTGAACCAAAATTTGAAGAACTTGTTACATTCTAGACTGCTTCTATAAAATATTTGCACTGATCCTTAACCCATCAATGCCCAAGCCTTCTCCAGACCCAAAATAATTACTATGTGCTATGATACATTCGGCAACACTTTGAACCATTCTACCTACATTGGACATAGTCCATTGTTAGTGGAGGGACAGTGTAAATATTGTGGAGGGAGTAATGATTTGGAAGATATTATGGAAGAAAGAAAAAAGCATGAATGCAGTCCAACAAACTGTAGAAATTTGTTTTTTACTAAATTAAAATTAGTGAAGTTAGAAATTCTACATATTTATTACAATAAATTATCTTGCTATGATAATTTATCAAGGAATGAGCTGCCCCCACCTATCCCGGCATAATCAATCATTCCGACACTTATGTATGAATATGCATGCAATTCTGTTAGTGTGTGGGGGAGAAATGGACATGTATTTTGGATGCACAATCAAACAAATATTGTATCAGGTTTTTGACAAACAAATCAAGAATTGTTCGATTGAGCTAATTTGACTTATTTTTCAAGTTTGGACACTAAATGTTCACTTTGTAAAGTTTGTACGGTCCCATCTAGTGCAATTCAGCGGGGCTGTGTGCAATGTGGCTGTGCAGTCTTGTTGAAAAGTTTGCACATGTAACGTTAGACGTGACATGCTCATATTTGGGCACAAATCTGATCTGATAGTTACTGACTAGATCTCTATGTAATGTCATTTTATTGTTTGATAAGAGGTGACCAGTAGGTAAAATAAAATTAGTACTATTTGTATCAGCGTATATATATTCAAGGATTGCTACAATTAGACAAAATAGACAAGCATTTTTTTTTCATGTTTATGAACAGGGTTGTAACGTGACAAGAAAAATGCAGCTAACAATTACTAGCTTGCTTGTTACTGTGTT
>JZLH01S0349552.1:0-10867 GCA_001188425.1 Eucidaris tribuloides
GAGAACGTTTGGTTCAAAAGAGTTTTGCTTCTGAAATGAAAAAAATACAAAATTTTTAGGGGCTGGATTTTTGGAACCCTGTCCCATGCCTTCACACATGAATGAACATTTACCAAGACATGCAAGAGGAGAATGCAGATGGGTGTAAGGGGCAATATAGCGTCTATTGCACTTTATTCCCCTTGGCCTTGCTTGTACTGTATGGGTGATCAGAGTCAGATAGTCATGAAATTGCAGTTGCAGTATGTAGAAATAGTGCAAAATTAGCATATTGAATTGACCCCTTTAAACGTTTTTCTTCATTTCACTGCTCACGGGTCATGTGGCGTAGTGGTTAGAGCATTGGACTCATGATTGCAAGGTTGTGAGTTCGAATCCCAGCTCTGCCATTATCTCCACTTTCTGTCGTCTATAAGGTCAGCCACTATGACTGATTAACTTAGACGTAAAATGTTTCCTATGTAATTGGTTATATATCAGCTTGGCGTTGATGCGGCGGTAAGCTGCTTTGCCGAGTTCCTACGGGAGTTACTTAAACAGAAACAGAAACTGTATTGCCAGAGACGTGTAATGTCTAGCATCTACTAAGTTATGCTATGGCAAAATGCACAAGTCAAGGCAGAAGTGCGAACAGAGAAAGCCAAAATATCAACAAAAATGAAAAAAAAAAAAAAAAACTTCGCTTTCCCCACTGCCAGTTAGTAATTTATTGATAATGAAAATTGGATTATTATTTCAAAATTCAGATAAAAAGCATGTTTTTTGCCATGAATTTGTAAGATTTTTGTGTTCTTACAATGTCTGATAGAGTTCTCGATCATTCCACTCAACCCGCATATTTGGTAGTTCTACTCCTAGACTTGCATTTAGGAGCCGGACCTACGCTATAATGCATTTCTGATGTACCACAGTGCCCTGTAGTGAGCAAAAAGGGTTTGGTGTGCAAATAAAAAACTCACCCTTAAAACATTGGCAGGGAAATGTGCAGTTGGTGTGAGTGTCACTGCTGGAATGTTAGGCATGAACATGAGTCTGGCACAGTTTCAGGTGGCCACCATGATGGGCGTATAGCCATTACATGAGATGAGGTGTGGTGGGTCTTGTTACCGGCTGAGCCATGTACCGACTCTGTCAAGAGAATGATACATGTTACAATAATATCGTGGTGATGAAGGATATCAATTACTTAAGAGTATAAGAGCTGAACAAACATAGTTAAATCAAGATATAACGTTAAATCAAGATATAACGGGTATTGCAATTATTTTCAGCTGGCGTACTTCGTACTTGGTTGTGTTCCTCCAAAATACTCCATTCAGAGTTTACACTGGAGGCGGTGGAAGGTGGACTGTAAAGAGCAAAAAAAGGTTTAGAACAGCTGTCTTAAATTTGTTTGAGTCGAATTTGGAGACAATACTTGAAGGCAGGTTGTTCCATGTCCTGATAGTGCGATAAAAAAAATGAGTTCTCGTATGCATCAGATTTGGTTGATGGTATTTCAAACTGGGTGGGGCATAAACAATGTTGTAGACCATTCCTTGTGATTTTGTGTTTCGTTGGTTTTTTGCTGTTACTAATTTTCCAAAGGGTTCACTTTTGTTTTCACTTTAGCAGGGATGCCACTTTCAGACTTTTGTCTGAATTTCTAATTTCTTTGTCAATCCATTTCTGTACAATAGAATAAGGAAATGAAAAAAAAAATCAGGGGTTTTCAGACATTTTCAGACTTGTAGAATACCATTGAGTAGCATCCCTGCGTTAGGAACTTGTTACAATGTAGTAATGAATTAGTACTACTGCAATACTCCTTTTGTGCATTTTCTTTTTTCTTGTTTACAGGCAAACAACTAGATGGAATATGGCACACAGGTGTGGTTATCTTTGGCAGAGAATACTTCTTTGGTGGAGGAGGAATTGAAAGCTGTAGGCCAGTATGTACAAGTCATGGCATCCTGCTATTGATATCACTACACCCACCAGGGCTCTGATAGTCCTGGGCTAGCTACCACAAATCAAAATACAGTAACATTTGGGAGCCTGATCAGGCTAACAATAATAAAAACAAAGTGGTGGGAAAATATACGTGTACATATGCTTGTATGCAAAATATTGACAAAACTGTGCAGAGAATGACAAACAAATCTTTGTTTTAACCCATTGGAGATGATTTGATTCACTATGCATTTTCCATAGACTTCATGCTGAGATATCTTGTACTTAGTCTCCAACAGGTTAACTTTTTCAAATTTAAATAGAAATGGCAAGATTGAAAGTAGTCCTCAATATCTGACACAATATTCCCAGAATTGAGGAAACTGTTCAAGTTTCTGCTGTGTTCATTTAAGGTGTACATTTCCTCTTTGTTGTACAATTGTTGTCAAAAAAAACCTGCGATGTGAAATTTGTTGTGCAACTTTCTATGAGATCCGTTCTCTTAGGGCTGGATGTTAATTCAGTACTGGTAAATTCATGCTTGATTCTCGTAAAGCAAACAAATTCAGACCAATCCTTCCAATGCAAAGATACACTTTAGCCAGTGTAAATATGGGTATTTATTTTTCAAATCATTGGTTACTGATGCATTTAAGACGTCTTCCAATCATTGGTTACTGATGCATTTTAGACGTCTTTCAATCATGTCACTGCCCATTGCACTATGAAACAAATCTGTGTATTTACAGTGCTATAGAAATAATTGTATTGTGTTGCCCTTTAAATACTGGTGAAACAACATAATATTCTCATGTGATAGTGCTTTCATTTGGATGGAATCATGATGTTGTGAATGTGGGCTACATGGGTGATACTTATTATTAAGTTTGTGTGTGTTTCAATACTTCAGGTGCTGTTGTTTACAGTCTGATTTGTCTTTTTGTTTTATTTCAGGGTGGTACAATTTTAGGTCCTCCAGACCAGGTCCATCGTCTTGGTTCAACACAAGTGACCTATTCCTTGTTCTTAGAATATCTTGGTGAAATGGGCATGTCAAACTACAGGTATCTATGAAATCAATTACATCTTGTAAGCAGTGATACATTTAGTGCTGCACATGTGTGTTCATTACCATTGGAGTAACTGTTGTTTCACTTATTCTATTTTTATTGTTTTTTGTCAGTGAATGGAAATGTAGGCTACTATTCTAGACTATATGCTAAATGCAAAGGGTTAAAGGATTTCTTTGCACACAGTAAGGATTGCGTGAAAAATAAAACTGTTGAAAAAAAATAATTATTGAAGAAAGTTTGTTCATGACAGTCTGAAAGCTTTCCACACATAGCAATAAGTCATGCGTGCAGACTAGATTCCAAGTATGAACATTAATAGCAGGTAAACAAAATACTTTGTTACTTGGTTTCCAAGACAGAAACATTCATAGATTTGAATCACTTAAACATGTCCTTTTTGTTCGCTAACTAAATTACACTTCACATGTGACATTTTTCTTCTTGCCAGCGGTGACAAGTACAACCTGTTTGATCACAACTGTAACAACTTCTCCAACGAGGTGTCTCAGTTTCTGACCGGTAACCCAATTCCAACCTACATCACAGATCTCCCCCAGGAAGTACTAAACACGTAAGTTTTTCCGGCATGAGTTAAAATGGATGTAATTGTGAAATTAGTATGCTTAATATTTCTTTTTTGTGTTTAACCCCTTGGGTTTGATGAACTACAGCATTACCGTTCAACAAGAGACAATGTAATTTTCCTGTGGTTGATTTTGAAGGGGATATAAACTTATACATTTTTGTTTTCCTGTACAAAAAGTGGACACTGACTTCATTGTTTATACTTGTCAAAAATGTGTACTTTATGGGACAGAGGCATAAGGCACTGTAATGTTTATCTAATTTTGACGAAAAAAAATTGTCAGAGTTGCCAATGTCTGTGAATCTATTGGCGTGAGACTTCCATAAGCCAATGATATAAGTGAGAGGTACAAATGCGTGATATCAATAGATATGTGTGGAAAATCAAACAAAATTTTAGCGTGAGAATGGGCCGAAATGCGCGAGTCTCACACTCATTGCATGAGAGTTGGCAGCCATGAATTATTGCAGCGTCTTAGAGTGTGAAATGTACTGGGCTTCTGTTTAAGCCCAACGTACCCGAAGCAATTTTTTAAATTGAAGCTTCATATTCTTAAATGCTGTCATTAAAATAAATATGCACTCAATTTTCTCCACTTTCCAGACCAATCGGTGTAGCTATGAAGCCTATCATTGATGCACTAGCCAGCGATCCTACAGGCAGTGGCAGAATGCCTCCATCTGGTGAAGCCAGCCAGCCGGCCCCTAGTAACAACGCACAAGGTCAGTCGAAGGTCGCGACAGGAACTGAAACAAAGTCCACCAGCACAGCCACCTCCACGAAACCAGCAAAAGGTGAATATCATAATTAGATGGATATGTTTGATTTGTTTAGATTGGTGTCCAGCCATAAATTTAAGGATATTTTTTGTTGAAATCTTCGAGGAGCATCTCTGAATTTTTGAGGGTTTATGATTATGTTAAAGTGCTGACAGTTTCCAGCTATTACCTTACCGGCTATTATGCTTTGCAAAGCTGCAGAATTAAAGGAAAATAGCAAGATTAGAAGTAGTCCTCAATTTAGGGCACAATGCTCCCAGAACAAGTTTCAGCTGTCAAAATTTCATAGTCACACATTTTGTCTTTGTTGTACAATTAATATATGAAAATGCTGGGGCAGTGAAATTTGTTGTCTATCTTTCTCTAGGATCAATTTCTATTAGGACCAGAGATTAATTCAATACTGGTCAATGAATACTTGTTTCTTCGAAAGTAAACAAATTCAAGACAAATCCTTCCATCCTGAATATACACTCTAGCCAGTGTGTATATTGGTATATGTTTCAACCCACTTTGGTTTGTGATGCATGTTTTACTTCTCCTGATTATGTCCCAGGTAAAGACCAAGATATCTTTGGCTGAGGTTTATGGAGAATGTGTGCTATATTTCAAGCAAGTCATATTCAAAGGATTAACATAGGGCCTGTTAACAAGCGCTCTCCTAAAGCGAACCGTACCGTACTGAACCGTGCCAGAGGAGGCGCCTGAACAATCCTACAGCGAACCGTACTGTACCGTACCGCTCCAGAAGTGTGCCAGGGAGGATCACCTCCGGATGTGGTCTGGAGCGTGCCAAGGCGAACCGTACCGTACCGCGCTAAGCACCTGAACGCATTCCGTAATACTTTAACGTGTAATTCCCTCAGATTAGAAAATAAAGCGTACCGAATTGGTACCTCGGAGGCACACTTCCCACATTTTTGCCTGAACACTCACAAGTGAACCACTCTGGCATGGTTCGCATTGGGTTGGCACGGTACGGCACGGTATGGTATGGTTCGCTTCCAAAAGCGCTTGAACAGGCCCATAGTGTTCAAATTCTGTGGCAGGTCCAGGATTTTCCCAAGGGGTGGGGCAACAAAGTCATTGTGTATAGCATTTTAAAGACACTATATATATAACATTGTGGAAGACCCATTTTGAAAAATTGTTAACTTTGCTATCTAACATATCTGACAGTGTTTGAATGGACAAATAAAAACCCTAGGACACAAATGTTCAGACAGTTTTGCTGTCTTTTGTAAAATATAGATGAAAATGGCTTGTGAATTATTCTCAGCCGATGAAAATTTTACAGCACAACAGTCTATGGGGGGAGATTTTCACTTTTTAAAGCACTTAATGATCATTGGAACTGTATTTTTTTTCAGGGCTTCATTCTTAGACTATTCAAAGACACTAGTAACATGGAGAAACATGTAGCTCACCTTTTTAAAATGGAAATATTGTTATATGCTGCCTCAAAGCTGACAATGAAAAAAAAAATCATCTGTTTTAAGCTGACAAAGGGGGAGGGGGGATGGGCATTTGTCCCGTATTATGCATATTTTTTAGGATGACAATCTGGGCGGCCATGGACAATTACCCCCCCCCCCCCTTATTGAATCTGCCTCTGACATAATTTATGTTGCCTTCCAATTTCATTGGTAGATAATGGCGGAAAGACGAAAGGAACAAGACCTGTCCCGGAAGGAGGCAACAACGATGACAGCGACGATTCAGATGATCTCTTCCTACAGAAGCTGAGGCAGAGGAGACAGCAGTCTGCACCCACGAGGCTATGTCTCTTCAAGGAAGCTGATGTGAGTGAAGGGGAAAAAAAATTTGTCATGTGCCCAGAAAAAAGCCCTAAGCACAATAAATTCAATACAGGGCGAAGGGCTTTTGTCCACGTGCGTGATGAATTGCCTTGAAAATTGTGTTTGTTGACATGTCTATCTTAGCCAATGTTGGGTGGGAGTTGAGTATCTAGACACTTAATTTTTTAGGGTTGTGTTGCAAAAATTGTCATATTCAAATGATCAATATTGGAATATCCATAAAAAATGAACATTTATGTGGGGAAAAATAGAAGCTTCATACCCAGGTCTATTTGAAACTTTGCTTGATTGTTCCTGTTGTGTAAAATTCTAATGTGCCACGACCGGTTACACAATCCCTCCAGAATTACAACACGTCATGGTACGTGGCTTCGACAGAATCAACTGAAAAGCTATGGAAGACTTGCTTTTGCATATTCTCAATTTCAGGCGATACTAGTTATCGATACCAATATCTTTCATCAAATACACAGATTTGCTGAGAGAATGACTTCCACATTCATTCTACAGGGTGGCATGAATGTGCACAATCACACAGCCCACGTTGTCATTAAAAGATTTCACAGTTCTACATTGTTCTTCAAAATACCATATTCTGAAAGAAATGAGCAAGTTTACTTTCCATTTCAATGAACTATCCTTCTTTCATGGAAGTAATGTATAGCTGTATCCAAATCAAAAGAATGGCAGTGTGTATATATCGTGCAAGCGGGTTTTAATTGGAACAATAATATCATTTGTTCCTTTGTGATAGTTAATGTAGACAGGTAGTACTTAACTCTGAAGAATTACTTTCCATATTACATCTTTGGATCACTTTCCCATTATCAGCCTGTAAAATGTGCCGACAGTGTCAAAACAAATCTTCCAGAGAGTCTTCTCTCGGCCGACGAGCTTGCCATACTTGAACAGATGAAGGTTGCCTTTGTTGCCCCTAGTGACAGCCTATTGGACGACGACTGGGATAAAGTTCTTCCTCCCATCAAGCCAGACTACTTCCTGGTCATAGGTCAGTGTAATAAAAATAGTCCATGTCTCATTTTCTGTGGCACTATAATGCGTTATACAAAGTCTTAATTTTTATTTCTGTTGTGGACTGTGGACTGTAACTTTTTTCCAATTATATAAAAAGAGAAATAAATAAATTCACATAGTGTAACCACCATGTTCATAAAAAATGCAACTCAATGCAACATTTTCTGAAAGAGACATGTAATTGAAATGCACAAAATATCTGGAATTCTTTACACCACTATATTTTACAATGTCATTTTCTTGGTTCATTTAAATGCAAACCCAAGCATTCTTTATTGTCTAGTTATCTGTAATCCCCTTTGTATGTAAACTTAATCCTTGGTATCATTGTTATATATGTTCTTCTTTTCATTACTTTACCTATTTTTGTGTCTAATCTTTGGTGGCTGACCCACTGTACAAGCCCTTTTCTGTGGGCTCTCTTCAGTTCCCCTTTTTCAATGCCTAATTACCCAATGTAATGTAATGTAAAATATATTAGATATATCATGTTTCAAAATCATCACCCATCCTTTGGGCAAATTATTGTTTTGTAATGATGTATTGTAACAATGTATGCTTTTTATCATGTATATATTGTATATGGTATAATTTTTTGTGAAATTTTTGTGAAAATAAAACGTAAATTGAATTGAAATTGAAAACAACCATCATCTATTTTGTAAGCTTTATGAGCTCTCCTCATTTGAATGAGCTACCAGTTCGCTTCAGTAGGGAACATATGGCATGTCTGTTCACTAAGAAGATAATCATTATTATACCTTTTAATTCCAAACTTGGGCATGACTGAATAGATTTCAAAGTTATTTTTCAAATTAAGGAACAATGAACTTACTAAATGTGCTACGGAAGGACTCAGAACATAGCTAATAAAACAATTCAGTTTCTGGCTAACATGCTCGAGCTTTAATATTCCTAATAGTATTAATTATTCAGCTGCCAAAAGCTTCTTTGATACAAATGTTATCTGGTTCTGTCAATCTACAGGAAAGTTATTGAGTAGGACTGACCTACCACCGATGGTGTTACTTCCACTCCTTCAACTGATGCAGCTGGCTTTTCTTAGGGAAGATGTGATTGGCTTATTATGTACCAATGACGATCATACCATCATAGATTTTGTGAGTCGATGCGAGTGCCAGACGCAGAAAGTTCAAGTTGAAATATTACACCTGGTAAGTTTGTTATAAAAACACTTTCTATTACAAGTGACCTCACATGATTTTTGTGATTTCTACCCAGGCAGTACATAAATCAATTATGGTGAACAAATTTTGGAAATTTACTTTATTAGGAGCAGGATTTCAAGTACTTTCATAGGTCACAAAAACTCTGAAAGGGTTGCTACATATATAGTCCAGATTGCTATTATTCAGCCTGGATTTCGTGCCAAAGTTGAGTTCTTATTGCTAACTTGTGTAATTTCGAGGGCGCTGAATGTCCAAAATGAACCAGGTGCCCATTTTTTTCTCTACCACGTCTTCAGCCGCCATTTTGAATTTCAAAATGCGGCCCTTTGAATATATTGTTTGGGCCATGTAACTCACTTATACAATAATAGAGAATAAAAATGGTCAACTATTGTTGTCGTGACTACCGAAGTGATTACCATCATAAACCAGTGCCGACTTACAGACTCATCCCAATGCGCCATCTTGGATTTCAAAAATGGCGCCATAATTGAATTACTCTTTGACTATCATTCTTGAGTTATGAACGACGTAGACAGATTAAAAATGGTTCGGCAACCCCATCGTCTGTGAACTACCTAGGATTCCACTAAAACCAATCCGTACCTGCACTCATCCAATCGTCCGTCTCTACCTCGCCATCTTTGATTTCAAAAATGCCGCATACTTGAAATAATTATATTTCATCTTTCTGACATGTACTTTACACAAGAATAAGATGATGGGAAATGCTCTTTTCACATATGGATAATTTTTAAGGGTAAATTCGCTATTACTGCGTGTCTTTCCATGCATATGCACAAAGTGTTAATTAAAACTTGCTATCATTTCATAGCATCACATGTCACCTGTTTAAGTAGAATTGTTTGTCTATTGTCAGTAACTTTAAATGTGGTTGTACTCCTTTACTTTTGTGTACTTATATTCAAAAGCCTTCTGAAAACGCTTAAAAATCAACACATTTTCGACATACTATTAAGTATTTGCATCCATCAGGATTGAACTTCCTCTTTCCCAATTGACTGAATTTCAACATTCGATAATCCTTGTTATGATGCGACATCATAACACAAATGATGAGTAAATGACGATGCCCTGAATAGCTGCACTTATTTTAGAAATTCGCGAATGTTTTGTCACGCTGGCCCCCGATTGCTTCGCAGTTACGGTATTCATGATTTAGACGTCGACAAGACGTATTACAATCAGGTAAGTTATGATTTTGACACATATTTTAAATTGTAAGGTATATTCTATCAAGGTATGCACTGTTTTGCTGTCAGATAACAAGAAAAAATGCTTTCGGCAAACCAGGTGTGAAGAGAGGTGTGTGTGGGGGGCCGGGGGGGGGGGGGGGGGGCACTCACCTCCCATCGTACACACGTGTACAGTGTAAATAATTTACTTAAGAACTGGGGGGGCCCCCGGGTCTCCGTAGATCTAAAGCGGGGTCTCCTTCCAAAAACCCCATATGAGACGGGGGATCTTATACTGACAAAACAATACTAAAGTTGAGAATAAAAAACGGAGTCGGAGCTAGATCTATCCCGAACGGCAGAAAGGTTAAAAACCAAAACAAAGACAAAAAACGTAACAGTCAATACGCAAAAGTAGCCTCGGATAAGACTAACGACGTCGGTACACGGTGTCATACTTATGATGATGATGATGAATAACGTTAATGATCGAACAATCCACTAACGTTTCACAAACTATTGACATAATTGAGCCCGCTATTGAGTGCCCCTTCCCTATCCACTACACTACCTACCACTTGTTTGAGAATTAGGATCAATACTAGTATATAAAAAGTGAGTTAGAATGCTAGAATGATCTAACCGTAATACGTTAACGCTAGATCTAACGGTGCGAGACTCACCACCACTAATCTTGTAACGTAGATCTAAGTCTCAAGTCTGTGCAAAGCTAGATCTACGGGACTTCAGTTACACTGAATCAGTAGTTACTAATACATTTGACTGCAAATAAAAAAAAATCGTAGTAGTATTAGATCTACTAAAGATTTAAAATCCTTACCTATTTTAGTTACGTACGACCCGTTATTCAGTCACGACCGTCCACACTGCCGGGATTACGTTACGCTTAAACTAACACCGCCGGGGCGGCATGATGTGGAAATATTCCAGATTACAGCTGGTACGAAGCCAAGCCATCAACTTGAGAGCGCCATGTGATACTTAAAGTGAATCCTTTGCTGCAACTACTTCATTTCTAAACAGAATTTGCTTTGAATTGACTGAAAAGAATAATTTAAATGTCCTATCCTGGTTAGAATCTGAGGCCGACTTACGCGCATTCTTCTTGCACGAATATCGATCGCATGCACATAGAAACGATACCGATTGTAATCGAGACAGCGGTTATATTTTCTCTGCAGCAGTTGAGGGCAAAATGCAATTAAATTGCATAGAGTTATGTTTTCATTTCCTTG
>JZLH01S0349574.1:23485-44351 GCA_001188425.1 Eucidaris tribuloides
CATTGTTTTATATTTAACACATCAACTTCACTCAATCTTTTTTCTTAAGTTTTCATTAAGAAAGCTCTACGGTTTCAAGAACAACAAAAATACGGAGCTCTTTGTAGTTTTGAAAGTGGCATTCCATTTGAGATGTTTTAGCCAACAGAAAGCCTTTATTGAACAAGCACTGCTAAGGTTCATCCAAAGCCGAGCAACCATTATTGACTGCTGTGCTTACTTCCATCAGGTTCAGCCGTGGATATCCTCAAAGAAATTTAAAAAAAAAAAAAAAAAACTTGGTTAGGTTGTACTGGACTGAACGACCTGATGCAATGGGGCCGACCCATCTCCTTTTTTTGTTGAAATCACAATCAAAAAATTGGCAAAACTTACATTAAAAAGCTGAACAAATCCTGAAAAAGATGATAGCATGTTTGACACAAATAAGATTTCTGTTTTCTGACAGCAGCTATCTCCGACCTCCAGTTTCATATTCAACACAAACGTACTGCAGGGTAACAAACATTTGCAACTGCAAAGTGACATTTATTTACAAAAGAATCCCAGTATTGGTGTCAATCTAAAAAAAAATAAAAACTCTGACCAACTGACCCGAATTTTTCAAAACGGCATTTATAGTATAAGCAAACAATGTTTTAATTTTTGACCTAATACTCCAGCTCATTTCTACCTATACTGCCATTAAGTTGGTCGTAGTTACATAACTGGGAATCATGAGTGTGTGTGTGGAGGGAGGGGGGGGGGGTCGGGGGTCCATACAGCACATTCCCAACATGTCTAGATTACTGCCTCATCCCATTCCTACCTCCACTGCACATCAGTTGGTCTTGGTGGTATAATGTGCATGGGGGTGGGGGGGGGGGGGTCTCCAAGCAGAACATCCCCAAAATGACTACCCAGTTGCCCGAGCCCCTCCCTACCCCAACTGCATGTAAGTTGGTCTAAGAGGTAAAGCAAGGAATCCTGTATGTGTGTGACTTCAGCTTAACATTCCCTTTTCACCCTCCATCCCTTGATATATGTGGTACTGCCTGAAAAGAAGACAATTTTGGGTTCAAATCCAGTTAATTGGGTCGTTCTTATTTCTCAGTTGTAACAAATTAAACAGATGAAACATTTGATCTCATTATATTCTGGTGGTAACTACCTTCATCAGTATTTTACAGAGGGTACAGTGAAGAATTATGCAAATACATGTACCATCGGTCCCTCTGCGAACTTTTCCGTAAATATATGTGATCATGTTTCATGATGTACAGATTCTGTTCATGTTATTTAAGAAATGTCACGTTTTATCATTGAAATTATTGTGAACTTCAGAATAGCATGACATTAATTCATTGAATGATTCATTCATGATTTTACAGAGCATGCCTCACCCGCCGTCGCCAACGCGATGAATCTTAGACCTGTAGAGAGACTAGGCCCTGCTAAACGTAAGTAATATTGATTGAAATCCACTAGTTCTCATAGTACCTTCGTGCCTTTTTCCGAAACAATACACTGCCTTTAAGAGTAAGTGTGCTCATTTGAAGATATACTTGACTACTTGCTGATGATAGAAATCTTTCATCAGAGTTTTATATTTCATTAGTATCCAGGTGAAAACATATTGCATCCACATTGTAATATGAGAATAGTTCACTTCAAATGTCATAAATTGTTGTATGATTGGCATTTCAAACAAGTGAATTTTCCATTACTGGCCCTGGCGTTGCAATGTTTTCAATTGACATTGTCCCACATGTAAATTTCTGTGTTAGTACTCTGTCAGCGTATGATTAAGAATAAAGTGTTGTATTATTTTCAACTACTCTGTTCTGTTAGAGAGTGACACTTTCAGAATACCATCTGTTCATAGATGGTTTGAAAAGAGTTGATATTAAAATGATGACTTGCGCAAGTACTCTGAAATCTTATCTCTTATCAAATGTGCTTCCCCCTCTCCGACAGCCAAAGTGGACAGCTACTCATACGAGGATGAACCCAAGAAGCACACCATCAACAAGCAGACTCAGATCACCACCAATACGGTCTACATCAAACCGCCGCCGCCCCCTCCCGCCGACCTCCCCTCCGCCCCCAAACAGGTCCGCAACAAGATCACTATGTGTCGCCCTCACACCATCACCAAGGCAACGACCTGCCGACCCATCATGAAGGACGCCTGCGTGGATACAGGTAAGATGTAGTTGAGATGTTTAGCGACATAAAAGACAGCCAAACCTGTCTCAGCGGCCACCTCTCTATACAGACTCTCCTGCCTGTAGTGGCCACTGAAATGATTCTCTGCGAGAGAAATTATGTGTTTTAACCCATTGAGGACTAAGTGTGAGGTATCTTGGGCTGCGCTCTACAGAAAATGCATATTATACCAAATCAAATTGTCACCAACAAGTTAAAATTTATTAACAATTTATTTATACCTACAAAGGCCACATTATTTGTTTGCCTTGGGTGGCCACTATATACAGGTTACAATGTATTATTGGATGCCTTTGGTGTTTATATAAAAGAAAATATCACAATACATACAAGACTGGTGCATGACTGGTTGGATATTTTCGTGAGGCATACAATATTTCCTGTATCCACTGAAAATGAGACATATATATATATATATATATACACTCACGAATTCCCCGTCTTGAAGCAAAATCGCGAAAATATATGGACGTGAACTATATGGCGTATACAACATGAATAAAACATACCTTTTGTTCCGTCACTCACCAGTGAATGTAAACACCTCATTTCCATTACAATTTGGGCATTGCATTAAAATAACTATAGTAACCAAGGCATTTGGTTTCATTTATTTTGGACATTCATGTTCTATTCTTATTATAATCTACGTTTTTGTTGTTGAACGCACCACCTAGTAACTGTAAGAAGGGTAGAACTGCCCTGGAAAAATCATACTGGTTGGCAGGTATGGTTTATACAATCACCAAACATATATGATCTATCCTGCAATTCCTTATTTTAACAGATTTTCCCAAAGTCCCCGGATTTCTGCCCATCCCTGTTCCCATATTCGTGCCCGTCCCAGTTCAGATGTACAACTGTCCCGTCCCGTATCCCGTGTGCGTCCCCGTCGCCGTGCCGGCCCCGATGTTCCTATCGTCGCCGCGGCCAACTGTGACCGCCTTCTGAAGACGATCGACGAGATCAAGACCCGCATCCCGTCGGACCCCCTAGAAGCAGAGCTCTTGATGATGGCAGCGGCCGTCGCCGTTAGCGATGACGACGACGACACTGGGGGCGGCGGTGGAGGTAGCGTCAGCGACAGACACAGCGGCATCGATGAATCAGAGAAGATGACACGGCCTTCGATTGTCGATCAAGCAGTGGCCGAATGCGGCCTGATGAACGACCAGATAGACGGTGAGTTCACAGGCATAATTCATTGTTAGCCTATGCATGAAATCATATTTTTGCCAATAAGTCACTTTAAACAGCTCGTAGAATGCTAATTTCTGGTTATAATATCCTTTTTGACATTTCTAGCAATTATTCACAAAAAAATTGCCAAATCAGAATTAATTTATGTATGTTATTGTTTCATGAATTTCTTATGTATTTCTTTGTTTTTTGATCTTTTGTTTTTCATTGCTTTTTCGACGAAATTTGTCGGGGACACTTGTGCGATCATAAACAGCGTGAAATTAATTCATTTCCACCAGTAAAAGTAAAAATAATCATACATTTATGAATTTTGGCTGAAAACACAATTTGCATTGACATTGTACACAAAATTACCTTTTTGAACAGATTCGGGGTTGACATGCATTTACGAAAAGTCGCACAGCGTCATAACAGTATGTCCTATTTTCGCAAATATGGTCTCAAATGATGCGCGAGACTTGAAAGTAAAAAGTCAGCGAGCGGCATGGTCAAAAAATTTCACGCGGCAGAATGGTCGCGAGCATTGAAGGGGGCTGGGCTATATAGGGTTAAAGCTCAGTGACATGATAGGAAGATTTTAAAAATGCCTTTAGAACCAAACTTGTTGAAAGATATATCAAATGTACACCAGCTGCAGTGGATCTCCTAGCTGGAAGGATTTGTCTTGAGTTTTTTGACTTAAGCAGAATCAAGCATAAACAGGCTAGCCGTTTAATTCTCTCAAGGCTCAAGAGAATTAAAAGCCATAGAAAGCTATGCTACAGATTTGTCTGTTACAAAGCATACTGTTGGAAGTTATTTTAAATGAGTCAAATTTTGACTACAAAATTTTCACAGTAGAATTCTTGCATACTTTACTTGATTTTTAAATAGTTTCACCTAAGTTGAGGACTGCCCCCATTCGTGTCATTTACCTTTAATCTAGAATCAAATTCTCAACTTTCATTTCTCTCATCCTGGTAGATTTGAGTGTGGATGACCTGCTTGCCAACCTGTCCTCACCGGATGTTGATGATGACATGTTGCTCTTGGATTCAGATCTAGACACCTCAAGGGATGCGGAACGCAAGACACTCGTTTCCGAGTTATCCGAACAACTTAAAGATCTTGGTAAGCACTTGAATTTGGATTAGTTTTAAAAAAGCCAGTGAATAAACTTTCAAGTACATGTGGAATAATATTATTTTGGAGAAAAAAATTGTTGCAAAACCATTTAGTAATTGTTGATACAGAGATACCAAGTGGTACTGATTTTCAGTAATTCTACTGAAAGTGGCAAAGAGTTAGTTTAGTGTAACTCTGCTGCATTTATGTTAGAATTAATGATTTTACTTAAAATATTACAAAATTATTGATTTGTAGCTATGAAATTACTGAAAGGCATTGAAGAAACTTGGCAACTCTGGTGGTATTTATGTGTGTTTGTGCATGTGTTTGTCAGCTTGATAACAAGCCTCTTTTAAAGAAAGCGTGCATATTGCATGACATCACAGAAACCATGTAAACGAGAGAATGAATGAGTGACTGCATTGAAATGATGTTGTTCTAATGAAGTGTAATCTATATTTATTTCTCTTCATTTTCAAGGTGAAATTCCCGAGTCGGCTGGTAACCCACCCTCTCCTCCTCCACCCCGCCCCGCAACAACGCGCACTGTCGTGCGTACCGTACGTAAGAAGCCAAAAAAGCGGAGAAGAAGAAGACGAAGAAAGAAGCCTGTTGCCCCCAGTTCTCCTCCTGCAACTGCCCCTGCCCCCGCTCCAGAGGGGGTGAGACGCAGCACGAGGGCAACGAAACGAACAAAATATTACGAGGCCGAAGCGCTCAGCCAGGAGGAAGTTGAGAGTGGTGTCAGTGACGATGACGAGGAATTTGAGCCGTACTCGGAACAAGAGGAGGAATCCACGGAGGAGGAGGAGGTGGTGGAAACTGTGCAAACTGTGCAGGAGCCTGCCCCTCCCCCTCCCGCCCCCGAACCTCTGGTGCCCCCAGTCACCAACGAGGCCTGGCTCACCGCCGGTCTTAGTGCGTACAAGCTGTTCGTGATGGAGTTTAATGAGAACAAGGCCACAGCGCAACAGCTGAAACCCGAGATATTGGACTGCTCGCCTGATATGATGCATCGTGCGTTGATCTTGTTCGTGCGTGAGGCCAAACTGCCCGACGGCCAAAGCTTCCCACCGGAGATGCTCTTGCTTCTGTGTCTGGGCCTGCAGCACTATATCTCGTTGAATGGACGCGGCGAGAACCTGTTCTCCGGCCCCATCTTCGAACAGTTCCGACTCTGTCTCCACGACGCCCTGAAACCTTGGACGCCCCACTATCACCCGACCAGCGGCATGATCCTGAATACGCGGATCAGCGAAGACATGATGTGGGCTGCCCAGCAGTTGGGGGCTCATTCACCCCATGTACTTCTCAGCACGATATTCTACTTCAACTGCAAGAATCTGGCACTGAAGACGATCGAAGACCACTCCAAGCTGGCCTTCTTCCGGATGCAGAAGACAATCAGGAAGGTTGGAAAGGACAAGGTGTCCGTTCTCCGGTACTTTCCGCCAAGGAAAAAGACAGGTAAGTGTTTTCTGGTTCTTCTCATTTGTGTTTGAAATTTGAAATTACCTGTAAATTGAACAGATTTAAATTGTTGATATTTTCTAAATTTTTATATGAGGTATATATATAAAGTCTGTTCATTCTTCTCTTTCCAAGTATGAGAGTGGAACATTGCAATCAGGAGAAATGTTTATTATTTTTCAAGGGAACTGCCATTATTTTGTAATAACTGTGGTCAAAGAAACATCTTAGCACAAATCCAGTGCTTGTTAGCAATACCAGCACATAATGAAAGCAAATAATATTACAAATGTTTGGAAACCAAAAACAGAAACAGAGATACAGCAAGTCTTGCACACAAAAATGGAAGGGTACACAATAAAAGTACAATTATTGCAGTTTTCTCATTGTTGCATACATGTGTTTAACCAAATGTGTAAGACTGTACAATCTGGTACCAGACACCGGTGCATGGTGTCTTTTTTGTGCGATACCCTGAAGTTGAGACAAAATATGGCCTGAAAATTACACCTTGGTTGTATTACTAAGCGCTTACAAAAACATGAAAATTACTTTATGATACAGTGCACTCTCGTTATAAAGAAGTCCTTGGGACCCATGATATTTGTTCTTTATAACGAAATTTCTTTATATCAGGGTTGTAAAAACAATAAAATACAAAGGAAATCCAAGATATGGGACCAGAGATTTTACTTCTTTAAAATGAAATTTTGTTATATCAGTGTTCTTTATAATGAGAGTGCACTGTATTAAAGGACATTAAGCTGCAAACAGCGGCATCACTACAAATTTTTCAATGGAATTAGGGTGTACCTGGCAGAATCCCTTGTGTACTAATGGGCTACAAGTCAAGCAAAAAAAAGGTCTTACCATCAGTGCTCAAACTTGACAAGTTAACAAGCCAAATAATGAGGTCCTCTGTTATTTTACCGCTGCTAGTAATGACCCTGGTCCTTTTGACTAAAAATAACATTTATTTTCAGAAATTGTTAGGTCTGCAAAGAATTTTGCCGGCAATCTTGCATGCATGTTTTCTAGTGTATACAGAAAACTTGCTCTGCTCCAGTGGGTCTAGTCCTGTAGAAATTTTCCATACCTGGAAAAGTTGTTAAGTACAAGGTTTTTTGTTTGATTTGTATTCTAGATGGCTATTGAAGTAAATTTAACTTGGTTGTCACCTTGACAACCTTGGGCAACTTTTTTTATTAGCCTAATTAGCATATGTACAATGTGAAATATATTGTTAAATTTTAATTCAGCTAGCCAGAAATCACGGATAAAAGAACTTTTCATGGGTTTTCTAGGACGAGGAATCCATTCACAACACAACTTTTTATTTTCGAGTAAAGCAAGTGTCCTAAACAGCGTAATTACCATAATGACCTAATTTGCATATACATGAAATTCAGTAGATCGTAAAATAAACCATGTACGTGACCTGGACAAGCTGTCAAGTACATTCTTTTTTATTGATTTGTGTTTAAGATGTCTACTGCAGAAAACGTAGCGTGGTTGCCACCTTGGAAACCTTAATTGATTATCTTTGTTAGCGTTATTAGCATAATTAGGTAATTAGCATAATAAGAAATATGTCGCAAATCTTGATGCATAAACCCTAAAAATAAGGATAACATAACTTTTCATGGGTTTTCTAGGACAAGGGATCCATTTATAACATTTTTTTTATTTTCGAGTCATGCAAGTGTCCTAAATAGCGTATTAGCATAATGAGCTAATTTGCATAAATACAATAATTCAGTAGATGGTTTCACAAACCATGTACATGACCGAGGAAGCTGTTAAGTACAAGGTTTGTTGCGGATTCGTATTTAAGATGGGTATTTGGAGTAAATGTAGCCTGGTTGCTACCTTGGCAGACTTGTTCAACTATTTAAAGTAGCCTAATTAGCATATTCAGATAATTAGCATAATATGTAATATGTTAATAAGATTAATACTGGAGGTCTGAAAACAATGATAACACACTTTCAAGGGTTTCTATAACGATGAATCCATTTGTGACACCACTATCTATTTTTCAAAACTACAAGTCTCTAATATCATAATTAGCATAATTAACTAATTTGCATACATACAGTAATTCAGTAGGTGGTAATGGGAATCCATGTTGTTGACCCGGAAAGGTTATTAAGTGTAAGTTGTGTTGTTTATTTGTCTTTAGATGGGTATTGGAGTAATGAGCTTGGTTGCCACCTCGTCAAACTTTTTTTATTATCTTCATTAGCCTAATTAGCATAATCAGCTAATTAGCATGATATGTAAAATGTTGGTAAGATAAAGCCCAAGTTTAGTTTTGGGATTTTTAGTTATTGAAAAGTCTTATTATGCCCCAATAGTCTATAACCTGCAATAATAGATTTGAATGTCTTTAGTTTCTTTTCAATTAATTAATGAAAAATCTTACGTTGGGAACACCCCAAAATTTTACATTAATAGATCTAAAGGGTTAAAAAGGCTTTAGGTTACATTGTATACTTCATCTTGAAAGAGCAGACGCAGCTCTTTCAGATGAGGTAATTACTCATATAACATCTTAACCCTTTGGCATGCTATAATGTAAAAATATGGTCAAAAAATTTGGGGGTTCCCCACCCCCCCCCGACATTTTTCATTAATTAATTAAAAAAAAACAAAACACAAAAAAAGTTATATGAGTTATATCTCATCTGAAAGAGCCGAGTCTGCTCTTTCAGATGAGGTATAACACATGTAACCTTAGAGCCTTTTTAACCCTTTAGATGCTATAATGTAAAATTTTGGGGGTGTTCCCACGAGATTTTTCATTAATTAATTTAAAAAAACTACAGACATTCAGAATCTATTATTGCAGGGTTATGACTTTGGGGCATAAAGCTTTCAAATAACAAAAAATCCCCAAAACTAAACTTGGGCTTTAATACTGGAAGCCTGAAAACAAAGACCCAGCTTTCCAAGGGTTTTTTATGACGAGGAATCAATTTATGACACCAGTATCTATTTTTGAGTAATCCATGTGTCTTAAATAGCATAAATTGCATAATGAGCTAATTTGCATACCTACAACAATTCAGTAGATGGCAATATTAGCAAAACACTTTACATATTTATATTATGCTAATTAGCTGATTATGCTAATTAGGCTATTGAAGATAATTAAACGATTTTGCCGAGGTGGCAAGCAAGCTCCAATTACTCCAATACCCATCCTAAAGACGAATAAATAACACAACTTGCACTTAATAACTTTTCCGGGTCACCGACATGGATTCCCAAATTACTTAATTATGCTAATTATGATATTGGAGACACTTGTAGTATTGAAAAATAGATAGTGGTGTCATAAATGGATTCATTGTTATAGAAAACCTTTGAAAAGTTGTGTTATCATTGTTTTCAGGCCTCCAGTATTAATCTTATTAACATATTACATATGATGCTAATTATCTGAATATGCTAATTAGGCTACTTTAAATAGTTGAACAAGTCTGCCAAGGTAGCAACCAGGCTACATTTACTCCAAATACCCATCTTAAACACGAATCCACAACAAACCTTGTACTTAACAGCTTCCCCCTGTCATGTACATGGTTTGTGAAACCATCTACTGAATTATTGTATTTATGCAAATTAGCTCATTATGCTAATATGCTATTTAGGACACTTGCATGACTCGAAAAAAAAAATGATGTCATAAATGGATCCCTTGTCCTAGAAAACCCATGAATAGTTATGTTATCCTTATTCTTAGGGGTTATGCATCAAGATTTGCGACATATTTCCTATTATGCTAATAACCTAATTATGCTAATAACGCTAACAAAGATAATCAATTAAGGTTCCAAGGTGGCAACCAAGCTACATTTGCTGCAGTACACATTCTAAACATGAATGAATAAAAACAACGTACTTGACAGCTTTTCCAGGTCACGTACATGGTTTATTTTACCATCTACTGAATTTCATGTATATGCAAATTAGGTCATTATGGCAATTACGCTGTTTAGGACATTTGCGTTAGTTGAAAATAAAAAGTTGTGTTGTAAATGGATTCCTCGTCCTAGAAAACCCATGAAAAGTTCTTTTATCCGTGATTTCTGGCTTGCTGAATTAAAATTTAACAATATATTTCACATTGTACATATGCTAATTAGCTGATTATGCTAATTAGGCTAATAAAAAATGTTGCCCAAGGTTGTCAAGGTGACAACCAAGCTAAATTTACTTCAATAGCCATCTAGAACACAAATCAACCAAAAAACCTTGTATACATGGCCTATGGGACCGTCTACAGGACTAGTCTGGTAAATGATGTGATTGTTAACCACACAAGCGCCAAAATATTTATCATTTTGGGTAAATTTTTATTTTAATTTTTTTGGGGGGGAGGGGTGGGGGGCTGTTAACATCAAGAAGGTAGGCAGAAAGGATTGTTCGCAGTTCAATATGGCTAGAATGACAAGAACAGTGATTACTTTGAATCAGTGAAATTAGTCACTTCTGTTTGCAAGATTCATTTCTAATTTTGTCCCTTCTTGTCACTCCCAAAGGAAACTGCAACATCTTCAATAAAACCACATTAAAAAAAAAGCGTGGAAAGCAAACACCTAACTGAATTCTTAGTGACTGAAAGTAACATCATTTTTTTTTTTCCTTTGTAGCCTCTGATGATGGATCCAAGAAAGAATCCACTGCCGTGCCACCTGTGGGCGCTAAACGCAAAAGGGACGGTGACTCAACCGAGACCATGGATCAGAATGAGAACGCTGAAAACCCGCTGCGTTGCCCCGTCAAGCTGTACGAATTCTACCTCTCCAAATGGTGAGTGAGCTGCAGAGAGATCCTTTGAATAAGAGTTACAGTGTACAGGGGATGCACTGTAGTAAAATACATTGGGGCTTCATGTGATTCAAACCCTCGAAATTCAGAAGTAGTTATCTACATATTTGACTGCTGCTCACCTCCGGTTATCTCTGAGACATCACACAGTTACAAAAGTGCAGCGTGTGTGGCCTCTCTCTTTTTGCACCTGTAATTTTGTACAACTTCCCTGTTCACATTTGTGAAGCTCCTTATCCGGACTCGTATAAGACACTCCTTAACTCTTAACGTGGCTGAGAAATTATGACTCTATGGACATGTGTATTATGTGGTACATATTTGCGACTTTGGCATGTTAAGAGTTAAATGACACAGGCTAACATTGTGGAGCTTCAATTTTAAAAAAATGTCAAACTGTGATATCTGAACTACATAGTAGTGCTTATTTGGACAAATAAACATCCTAGAATACAGAAGTTTGGAAAGTTATGCTGCCACTGGCAAGATATGCATGAACAATTTCCACTGCGTTGGAGTATAAGATTGCCGAGATCTACAGACGGTAAGTCTATGGGAGGAAATGGGCAGGTGAATTCGGTCAACTTGTAGATTTTCACATTTTTAAAGCACTAAATAATCATTTTGAAATACATTTTTTTTCCAGTGCTTCATTTTTGGATCTTATCAAAGACACTTAGAGGATGGAGGATTATGTAGCTCACATTTATTTAAACTGTGGTCATTGTTAGCCTGTGGCTTTAAGACTTAACCTTTTCCAGTAATACAGTTGTTATTGGTCTTTCAGACCACACAAACATTTGTATTAGGCTTTATATACATCATCATCTTTTTCTCCTCCTCCTCTTTCTTTTTTTCCTTCTTCACCTCCTTTTTCTTCTTCTTATCACTATTATGAAAATAAATTATTATAATTTCTGATTTGTTTTATTAACCCAGCCCTGAAGGCATCAAGATGCGCAACGAGGTCTTCTACCTGCTTCCAGAGCACTCCTGCGTGCCAGACAGCCCCGTGTGGTACTCGGGGATGAAGGTGTCAGATGAAGAGATGGAACGAATGCTGTGTCGTTACAGCATGATTCAGGACGTCCAGATGTCATGGCAGTCAAAGAAGGGGGAGGAGGAACAGCAGTCATCATCCTAACACTGCATTTAACCTTGTCACTAATGGACATATGAAGAATCCCTTTTAACCTGTTGCTTCAGAGATTTTGTAATTCCCATAGAGTTAATACATAGCACATCCGGTTCCCATAGACAACAGATTAACAATAACACAGCTTCTATTAATGGGACTGAGGGCAGTTTACCGGTATTGAGTGAATATCGGGATCAGTGATGGAGTTGAGGCCACCAGTTCCGAGTCACGAGGCCGCTGGAAAAATATTGTTCCCATTTACTTTGTACGCGTGACTCGGTCCGAGGCCAAGGCCAAGGCCAGCAAATTCTGGCCTCGAGGCCAGCCTGAACTCCATCTCTGATTGGGATACAAGATTGTTCTACCATCAGCCTATTTGTATTTTGTAGTTATCAGATGTCTTAAATGACCCGTGTCCATCACAGGTCATTGCATTTATGTTCAGTAATGTAAATAAATATGGTATGTTTGTACTTGATTAGGTGATTTGTGTGTATTTGATTAACAGTATAAATATATGCTAATTTCCTTAACTTTTTTCCAGTATAAGTTGTAATCAGTGACATTTGAACTTTGTTTGAATTGGCAAGGGATTAGACCGTGCATCAATTATATCTCATGGATCAAATTGCTAATGCATTTCACCTTATGTTTCAAACAAATCAGATAAATGACTTGTGAGAGCCATTTATCAATGTACATGTATTTATATTTTATAACTGCTTCTTTCGCAAAAGTGTTTTTTTTTTGCTTTAAACCTTCCCGACAATGTGTTTGACATACTAACAAAGTTCTACAAATCAAATTCCTGCTGTGGGTATACATGCAATCAGTGGAAACTTGTAAGTAAATCAATTTATCTCTGCATATTCTGTGAGAACTAACCATTAACCCATTGATGACTATTTGATTTTACTATAATTCACATTTCCTTCAGATCCCTCCATGAGTACACTCTACAAGTCCTGAATGGGTGACATATTAATGTATTAGTAATGGGTTATTCCATCATTCATTAACTTTTGAATCTGTATTTCTTATAGATAGCAGGAAGCATGTAATATACGTATACAATCTAGTTGAGAATGCTTGTAAAGGATGACAGCAAAAAAAAAATATCATTAAATAAAAATAAAACACAGTACAAGACAGGCATCAAATAATAGAAGAAAAGAATCTGGAAGAGTATTTCAGATTTCTTTAATTTGCATATGAACAATCAGGAAGTGTATATAATAGTTGTAGATACTTATGACCAATAATTGCATATGTTCTTGTAATCAAATCAGTATTGGCAAATCACATTTATTGATAGATTCACAGGCTGTTACCATTGGTCAGATACTGCAGCCTTATCATGCATTATTCATGAAGTATTTTTTAAAGGTCAGGAACATTTGTTTATGTAGTCACTTCATGAATTATTCATGAGGTGTTGGTATAAGTTAGTCTCAATCCACAGGAGTGACATTATGTCTGAAAAGAATAGTGCTCATGACATTACCCAATTTACTAGTGGACCAGTCCAACATAATTGGTATGCATGAAATGTGTGGTAGCGGAGTGCGCCATCTAGTGGAGGACGTAAGACAACTGGACAAACGTACATGGAAGAAGGCCTGTGCTGTGTAGTATTGCGTGTACATGTATGTAAATTGTTCACAAGTTTTGTGTTTTCTATGTAGTACTAGGGCAATTGCTATTTCTTATCAAGCAATAAACTTCATTTTGAAAGGAAAGTTAATTAATACCGTACTCATTGGAATCGGATGAACACCCAAGCTGAAGGTATCATCGTTATTCCAAAGTAACCATAAATCTGACTACATCAAACGTCCTTTATGCCATCGCATAGGGTGAACATGTATGTCATTTTATGACATAGTTGTAAATACAATTTAGTGTATGTATTCGTGTATATAATTTCCATTTCTTTTTCTACCACTCATTTCCGACTTAGACAAGCATAGGTTGTTTTGTGAAAATGAGGTTTTTATGTAATTTTGTAGTTAGGAAGCCAGGAGGGTGTTTCATAACGCTGTTCGTAAGTTACGAACGACTTAACGCACGACTGGTGATACCTTCTTGTGCTACATGTAAATGCATGAGAAACAGATTAACACCCAAGAAAGTATCACCAGTCGTTCGTAAAGTTGTTTGTAACTTACGAACAGCTTTATGAAACACCCCCCAGATTTTATTTGTCAAAATCTGATGTTCAAATCTAAAAAATAGAAGCAGCTATGACAAGGTTAATGCCAGCGATCCCATTAGTTACTTGTTAAGGCAGCCATTTTTGGCTCTCCTGAACATGTAACATTTTATAATAATACATATGATTTGTATTGTGCCAAATCCATTCAGTAGAGTGCTCAAGGCGCATGTGTTGGAAAGGTTACAGTAATAGTTAGTCTGCAGGCACAGACTTTATTTTGGCACTACAATTTCACAGTGCCTTGAGCCAAGACTAATCTTGTTGACTAGGGCACGTGCCACGGAAGCGCTATAACACAGGGCCTATGGAAGTACTAGTCTGCAGCACAGATTGTTCAGACCCTGATTTGCGTAGCACGACGGACAAAGGTTTGAGCCTTCAAACTACAGTAATAGTAGGGAGGAGAAATAACAGCGAGTGAAGAATTAATAGGAAGCATTGAACAGGTGAGTTTTTAGACTGCTTTTGAATGAATCTGGAGAGTTGCAACTTCTGATAACAATTGGTAGATTATTCCATAGAGTGGGACCAGCATGAGCAAAAGCTCGTTCCCCCCAAGTTTTTGCAGATTTCGGAACAACAAGGGAACGAGAGTTGGAAGATCGTAAAGGTCTGACCTTAGCGATGATATGGTATACTTTTAAATATTACTTGTGGATACAATTTCATTGTGTTCGAAAAAAAAATCAAAAGAGTAAGTAGAAAATTAAAGTAGAATTTAGTTGGGGCTTAGAGGGCTTGCAAACTATTGACTAATTAAAAAAATTAGATTCTCAAAGTCTTTTGTATTTGAATATGAATTGCCATAATCACTGGTGTAGCCAGCCGGATTAAGCACAATGCATAAGTGGGACCACTGTTGTTCTTGAACAATAGCTGCCCCCCCCCCCCCAATTCATTGTGTCTCATCCAGCTCACTACGCCAGTTGTCGCAATTAATTTGTATATATTGCAAACACATCACAAAAAGTAAGTCTCCCATTAAACAAGTTACATGATTTTAGAAGCAAAATTGGAAGAATTATTTTGCTCATTCCAGGGGTATCTACAGCAAAGCATGTCCAATGGTGATGTTTCTTAGTACATGTAGGATGATTAATGATAATGAAAAAGTTTTTAAGTGACCAAGGCTATAGATTTAAGGTCAGAGATCAATGAACTTTGCATTTATTGTCATATTCTAGGCATATCATTTGCTATTAGCATCCACTGGTTTGTGTGGTTTGGTGAGATGATTAGTGATAAGTGGGATAATTCTGCAAATAATTAAATCAAATTTCATTAGATTTATACTGCCCCCCACCCCCATGACAAAGGGGCATAACTGACATTTTGTTGTTTTGGAGATATTGAGCAAAATGTATTTTGTTCAACATGTAAAGCCCTATTCAGTGTCATTTTAACAAGCGGATTATGAGACAAAGGGACACTTCTAATTAATGTTGTTTTGTTCTGCATGTTAGACATGATGTACTGAGTCCCCTACACTATATAACTCAATTAAAAAGAAAAAAAAGTCAGTTATGCCCTTTTGTCAGTTGGGGGGGGGGGGGGGGGCGAGTATAGTGTAAATGGTTGCATGCCATTTTTTATTAGAATTTTTGATTCTGACCTGAATCTGGGCCCATAGCATAACTTGCACAATCGAGGCAAAACCCTGCATGGTACTGGCACATGATTTGTGTGATGAAGAGGTAGTGTATTGCACTTTGGAACTTGAACAAACTCACGGACCTAAAGGGAAGTCACATGATTGGAAGTAGTCCTCAATTTGAGACACAATGACACCAGAGATACATTATTGCTCAAGAATTTTTTCCACCTGTTCTGGAATATTCTGGAATGTTCTAAATTATTCTGGAATAAAGTGGAATTGGACTAACTTTAAAAAAATAAAATAATTCCTTTTTAATCACTGTCTCACATCAAGTAAATATATATGTTCATACATTGCAAAAGCCAATCACATGTTCAGACAAGCATAAGGTGTAGAACTGTATCGGCAATTGCGAAGGAATCTTTTGAGTGGGAATATTCTGGAATATTCTGGAATATTTCCACTGGAAAATTATTATGGAGCAGTACTGTATATATATAGGTGACTCCCATAATGAAGTCCTCTGGACCGGCAGTTTCCTTTCATTGTATCAAAATTTTGTTATAACTAAACAGTGGAAGTATATAGAAATATAAAAGATAATAATTTTGGGACTTGAATTTCTACTTTGTTGTAACAGTGATTTCATTATAACCGTGTTTGTTATAACAGGAGTGCACTGTTCTGTTTAAGGTTTCTACTCTGAAAATTTCATGGTCAGCATTTTCCTCTTTATTGTACAATTATAATAAGAAAATGATAGTTGGTGGGTAAAAGGTGTTATGTAGCTTCCTATGGGTTCTATTACTATCAGCTAAATTTAATACTGATAACTGAATGCTCGATTCACCTCAAGTAAACCCATGACTAATGATTCCAGCCTGAATATAGGCTCTAGGGAGTGTATTTATTGGTATGTGTTTTAACTTAGGTGGTTCTTGAAGCATATTTGGCATTGTCATGGCACTGCTTTAACATCAAAGGTCAAGTTTTGTTGGGTATGAGACATGAATTTAATTTCAATGAAGTAGGCAGTCGGGGGCCATGAATTGCTGGTGCAGGCCGATGCTGTCCACCCCACCCCCCCCCCTTTCCCTCGTTCCGATACTGATCCAGGTTTGTGTATTGTTCTCTTAGCTGATACCTCTCGTTTATCTTGTATAATACTGTACTTGTTATGTTCTTGTAACATCACTGTGGTTATGTAGTCAGACAATATGTAGCTTAATAAACCAGTGTTACACATTTTGTATAATCCATGTTTACTGATCTGTTATTGTGTGTGTTGACAAGTGTATGAATGTTTTGTCTACTAAGTAAAAAGTGTGGAAGAAAGTTGGAAGGATGCATATGTGGACATTAAGATTGAAAACCACAGTACCTTTAGCAGAAAACTTGAAAGAAAATTAAGTTTTTTTTTTCAAGGAAGAAAAAAGTTTTAAAATGTATTGAAAGAGTTATCTACATGTATTATGGCATATTCCAAATACAGTAAAAGCTATAATGGCCACCCTAGGGAGACTAAACAATGTGGCTGCTATGGCAACTGTATATAAATATGGAATAACTTGGAAATAGGAATGACTGAAATGTATTTATACATTTTAAAAAATGTCCAAGTATATTGATTTGGAAGAAACATGCCACTTTTTTCATACACTTTTCACCCTGTACAAGTAATAATGACGTCATAATTTCCGTCTGCAAAAGTAACATATTTTCATTTTGAGTTACAGATATATTTTATTTTCCATGCTTATTTATACACTGTAAACATGCTTACAAAGTTACAGATCACATTAATCTAAACATTGTAAGTTGATCAAATCTATAATCCCAAGTTTTATATATTTTAATGATTCACATTTCAAAATAATGTTATCCCATAACTTTGTCAGCATCAGTTCTCATTTTCCTGCTATAGGGAATGTCACATATATTTGTTACTTCTCCACATTGTTAAATATATTACAAAATCACTACCAATACTGCTACTCCTACTACTACCTATATTACCACTGCTCTACTACTACTATTACTACTGTTACTACATGTACTACTACTACTACTACTACTACTACTACTACTACTACTACTACTACTTCTACTACTACTACTACTACTACTACTACTACTACTACTACTACTACTACTACTTCTACTACTACTACTACTACTACTACTACTACTACTACTACTACTACTTCTTCTACCACTACTACTACTACTACTACTACTACTACTACTACTACTACTACTGCACTACTACCACCACTACTACTGCTGCTTACAACTACGATTTTTACCATAAATTTATAATGCATTTATAAAGAAACACAAGTTTCCCTCCAGACGCAAACAGGTTTCGGTGTATCAAAATTATTTGGATACACCTAAACCTGACCAAATACATGTAATTATAGAACATGGCTTGTCAGTTGCTCCATATAGTCCAATTATCGAAGTGTCATGCTGTTCCATAACTTCAGGGCTGTCTCAGAGAATGTTCTGTATCATCGCCTAAATAGTTTTCTTTTACATTTATTTACATTAATAGATTCAATTATGTTTTGTTTCACAAAGTAGTTTTAAAATAATTTTTGTTGCCGTATAAACATGAAAACAGTATTGAAAACCACTACCCAAATACGAGAAAATAATAGCGTTCCTTTGTCCGTATGTCTCTGAGTGATACTATAGTCATCATCAATGGATTATGTACTGCCGGTTCTGGATACTAGTGAGACATTTTATGTCGCGATATCATGACTGCGACAAAAAGTAGTTCTCATTTCTTTGTTAAAGCGAAGAGTTTTATCAAATATAAAGTTTGAAACATAAAACAATAGAAACTTATGTTACTTGCTGAAAATATTAAACTACATGTACAAATAAACTCCTCAATAAAAGTTTGGAAATCTGAGTTTCATCGGTTGTATCTCCCGTTTCGTAGTACTAATCAATGCAAGCTTGTTATCATCGTAAAGATTACTTAATTTTCTTTAAAATGATATCCTATTTGTTATGGTTATGATATCAGGAAAAGGGCTGTACTTTAAAATGTGGTGTAAAGTGTGAATTGAAAAGCTGCAAAATGACCAAAGTTCGGTAAGTCACCCAATTTTTGTTGTTGTTGATGAGTGAGTTTTCCAATGTCTCTATGGTTGTTATGCACTCTTATGTGAACATTGACATGGATTGAAAGAAACACCTGCACAAGTAAGCTAACAACAAGAACAAAAAGTGAAACAACCAAATAAATAAAAATGTATGGGCATTTAAACACTGGCATTTAATCTCAGACCTTTCACCATATTAACACAACAAAATAATAAAAAAAAAAGTGTCAGGGGCTTGATTTGCATGGATTTTCATGTTTATCTTCAGATTGATTTGTGATTTCATCAATAATGTTCATTGATTTTAAATGACATGATCAGAGTTCAGTATCGGGTGGACGACCCACGTTCCTGCACCACCGCCTGGCACCGCTTCCCCATGCTGTTGATGAGCTTTGTGATTCGTTGCTGTCGGATGGCAATCCACTCGTCAATCAGTAATTGACGCAAACCTGCCAATGTCGTTGCATTTGTGACTCTCTTCTGTACTGCCCGGCCGAGTTGATCCCACAAATGTTCAATGGGGTTGAGGTCTGGGCTGCATGCAGGCCAGTCCATTCTCGTGATACCCTCACTCTGAGAAAGTCCATGCAAATCAAGCCCCTGACACCTTTTTTAATCACTTTGTGGTGTTAATGTAATGATAGGTCCGTGAGATTAAATGTCTTATGTCTAGTTTTTAATGCCCATACATGTTTTTTGTTTCACTTTTTTGTTGTTGTTTGCTTACTTGTGCAGGTGTTTCTTTCAATTTATGTCAATGTTCACATTAGCGTGCATAACAACCAAAGAGACATTAGAAAACTCACTCAACAACAACAAAAATTGGGTGACTTACCAAACTTTGGTCATTTTGCAGCTTTTCAATTTACACTTTACACCACATTTTAAGATACTGCCCTTTCCCTGATGGCAAAATCATAACAAGTAGGGTATCATTTTAAAGAAAATTAAATAACCTTTTCGATGATACCAAACTTGCATTGATTATTACTACGAAACGGGAGATATAACCGATCAAACTCAGGTTTCCAAACTTTTTTTGAGGAGTTTATTAAAAGCCAGCTGTGACATTGTATTGTTTACTCGCTGCGTTATTGTGTTTTATTGCTTTACAATCAGTTTTCCTGCGATACCATCTGACTACACTTGTAGCAGCGCCGCCTTCTCCCTCCGCGTACCCTCCTCCGTGTCCCAGTCCTTGGCGTTGCGGGTAGTCTTTTGGCACAGCCACTTGTAGGCCAACCGGCAGATCACAACACTTAGAAGACCCATGGTGACGATGATCAATACGTGATAAACGACTGGGAGTGGTTTTAGGGCGTGGCACAAGTTATCAATCATGCTCACGAAGCCGTTCTTGTCGTGGCGCTGCATCCAATTGCACTCATTCGTCTTAAAAAAGAAAACAATTGTTTATAGCCCATTAACCATGTTAGATTAAAATAATGATAATTCAAAGACATTTTGCTTCTCTTCTTAAAGATAAAACCAAGACCTGTTTTGTGGAATAGCATACTCATAAAACGTGATTTGGAGACAGCCTCGCTGATTTCTAATTAATCTTCATTCGATTTTTGAAAGGAATATGATCACACCGTCATGAACAATATAATATTAGAATTGCTTCATTAAAAAAAGTGACATTAGAGTGAAACAGCAGGATTAGCAGAAGGCCTTGCTTTGGGATAAAACTACTCTAGAATCAAGTACACTGTCCAAGGCTTCTGTTGCCTAAATGTCATGGTCAAATGTTTATTGTTATTCAAACAATTGCCATCAGTACTCATTGTGGCAGGCGAATTTGTTGTGTAGCTTTGTATGGGATCAAATTCTATTCATAATAATTCAATATTGGTAAATTAATGCTTGTTTCTCCTCAAGTAAACAAACTTCAAAGACAAATCCTTCCAGCCAGGAGATACACTCCAACTGGTGTATACAACTTTACATTAGTAAATATTTCAGTCTTT
>JZLH01S0349640.1:12064-23239 GCA_001188425.1 Eucidaris tribuloides
AGTGACATGTGCCCTTTTTTTGTAGCGGCACCTTGTTTTTAAACGACGCATTTTCGTCCTCTAAGGTGATTTTCCTTTATTTATTGTCTGTTATCTATTATAATATATGTTTTTCTTTTCTTTTTCAATTATTTTTTTTTTTAAATTGCCCCTAACGGGGCACGTCATACAGTACAGAGAAGACATAATTGGGTAACTTGTTCAACGAAGGGGCACATTTTGTGCCTAAAAAAGGCATCTAGGGGCCTCTCATCTTAGTGCCCTCATGCACGGGTAGCAAAAATTAGGCCCTCCCCGCGCTGTTTGCCCCACTAACCCCATTAAATTTCCAGGCTTTTCTAAATCGAATGTGCCCTCTTTTGGTTTGTACCCAGACTGAGTGAGGTGAAACTTGTTTTTAATATACGTATTTTCTTTGGTTGACAGTGATTTTATTTCATGTATTCATGATTTATTCTATGTGGACCTATTTTTGCCTCTGATGGGGCACATTGTAGAGTAAAGAGAATAAGTGGGTACATTGTTCAACAAAGTGGCACATTGTGAGCCTACAAGGGGCATTTGGCATCTCATACAGTGCCCTCAGGGGTGGCAAAATTGGGCCCTCTCCATCTCTTTTTTTGATAACATTGCCCTATTTTGATGTACTCTTCAAGCGACGATCCAGGGGGGAGGGCAAGGTGGGTGCATCCCCCCACACCAATGAAAATATTGGGGGCGAACATGTCGATTTGCCCCCCCCCCCCATATTTTGAACAAGTTGAAAAATTCCTAATATGCAATGCAAATATATGTTTTAAAAAGCATTGGAAAGCACTATAAAACCATTAAACATGGCATAAAAATACCATTAAACATACAAAATTGTCAATTTTCCGGCGAGCTTCGCACGCAAAATTCTGTATTACAATTACTCGCCCGAAGCGCGCCGAATTTTTTTTTCACTTTTGCCCCCTATCCAAAACATGGATCAACGCCCCTGTTCGTGAGGGCATTCTTTTCTCGTCTTCTTTAATACAGAAAATCGTTTTAAAAGCGAAGAATGCCCCCTTTTCCGCAACAGAATTTTTGCGTGACGTGACTTTTTCTGTGCTCATGACTGTATAATTTATGAAGTATATGTATATTTGGATCCACTATCTTGCAGATGGGGTGCTTCGTTGTTAGTATAGTACTTACTACTCGAAAATGAGACATGCATACTGCTCATGCATAATGCTCAGAGTCACACTTCATTAAATAACACGATTATTTGCTTTCTATTCATTTTATAATGTTTGCCTAAATTTATTGCAAAAAAAACAACACAAAAAATGTTTAAAATGGACATTAGGTAAGAACTGTGAACCCGAGAAGATGAAAGTTTTATGATGAAGGATTCTATTTTTTAACCGCCGTTTGCTGCTCCAGTCGCCCGCGGAATCACCTGTAGCACTCCAAAACTTGATGTGTCAAAACACAAAGTAATACATGTAGGAACATTTTACAGGCCGGGAAAGTCTATTCATGTTCTTCATAACCAAACTACGTGGTTTTCATCACCATTTCTTCCCTCCAAAAAGTGTTTGCTCATTGTATCTTATGGATTTGTTTGATCTAGCATGATGTTCTTCATCTTTTTAACACTCTATAGGCCTACCAATAAAATCAGAGTTGTAGCGCCAGAGTAGACCACAAAGCGAGTTTTACAACTTCAAATTTCCAAAATTTCCAAACCGCTCGCTCGCTACGCTCGCTCGCGGATTACATACATCATATTATAACAATTGGAAAAAATTTCAAAAAGGGGTTGCTCAAGTTACATTACAGCAAAAACATACATCAACTTCAAGCAAAAACTTAATTTGATGGTGAAAATTTCTGCATACCCCCAATGCCCTTTTTAACATATAAGTGCCCCTTTTTGGCTTTGCCCCCCTCCCCCCACCAACCGAAAATACGTTCCGCCGCCCCTGGCCTGTATTCTTGCCTATTTTTGTCAGTAGGATTGCAAAGGCTTTTTTGTAAAGCCTTTATCTTTGTTTGATAGATTTCAATATTCCTCTGGTAATCCAGGCAGATGATCTGAAATTTCAGACTAAATGAGCCCAGGTTCAATGTTGTAGTCGGAAATATTGGTTAATATGTTATCAATTAGAGTACTAGTATTCATATCTATCCTCGTTGGTTTTGTAATTGTAGAAAACATAGAGTGAACATTCAACAGAGTATTAAAGTCATCAGTAATAGGCACTTTTCGATTGGGTGAACGAGAACGTGGTGACGCCCGACGGCAGGCGTATGTCAACGCGTCACCTCCCCACGTCAAACCGCTGCTGAAAAGCTTTTCGATATCGGTTGTCACGTCTCGTCAACATGATGACGTCAGGCACCGCTGAATCGCGCGCGCCATCATCGATAGACAACACGGCGTGAGTGATTTTAGGTGGACGGTCAAAACCGGGGTGAACGCGTTCTCAAGTTGGGTGGTGAACGAGGGGTCGACATTGACACATGCGCAGTGCGTAAACATTACGTCATAGCACGGTGACGCCGATGTCAACGTTCATATCGAAAAGTGCCTATTGTCCTTGTGACAGAGCAGCTCAACGTTTAAGTCCCCCATGAAATGAACATTTTTATGTTCACGATTTAGTTTGTGTAGCAGATTATCAAATTCATCTGAAAAGACTTTCTGATCAGTATTTGGGAGTTTATACAATACAAATTATAATATAACTTCTGGGAAGACAGGAATCAATTTCGATACAGAGCAATTCTGCACTTCTATGATTGAAAAAGAGGTCAGAGCGGAGTTTGAATGACAAAGTATTGCTAACATAAAAAGCAACTCCTCCCCCTTTTCCTTCCAATCTATCAGATCGTATAAGAGAATAATTTGGTATGTCATTCAAAGGCGGTGTATTGTATGGAACCAGGTTTCACTGATACCTATATGACAGAAAAGAAACAATCAAGAGAGGCCAGAAGCAGCTGTACATTATCAAAATTCTTAACCAGACTATGTGATTTACCGGCATTCTGAAAACTAGTCTTGAACTCAGTGGGAAAATAACACTCGCATCTAATATTTGGACGTGTAATGGGATGAATATCATCAGCCATTGACAAATTCATACAATTCCAAGTAACACATGCTGATGTATAGGGGTGGTTGAACAATGAAAGTCAGTTGAGGAACATGAAAAGTATCAAAAAGTATTGGGCAACTTAATGAAAAAAAAAACATAGCAGACTCCTCCGTTTCCAACTTCTTTTATTCGCTTAAATTAGCCATGTATGTGTTTTTCATGTTCCAACTTCCTCTTATGACTAATCATTTCAAAATTAGAAAATACATGAATATAAATATGAAATCTTATGTAGATTTAATATCAATTCGCTATGTAACTATATAATTTAATGTATTGGCCAAGTAAATAAATAGCCTTTATACTTATAATCTTGTTTGAAACATAAGTTTGTAAATGAAATGTTTTTTGTCTTATAAGTTGAAGACTAAATAAATGAATGAATGAATAAATGAATCAACAATTCCATATTTCAAGTTCACCAATCAATTTCTTGAATATTACCTGAATACCTGGTGCCGTCCTCCAATATTTGTAAGCCTTCACTTAATTAGCTTCTGGTGTGCTCCTAATTATGTTTTCGTGTCCAGTGATGATACCGGTGAATTATCAAGAAGAAAATGTATTATATATGTGTTCTCTGACAGAAATTTAAAATGTGACTACCCCTAGCCACATCTCTTCGGTGTTATTACAAAAACCTAATTTTCGCTGATGCGCACAGATATAGATGTCATGGTGTCGAGGCAACGTTTTTGGACAAGTTTTCCGGTTTCCTATGCAGTCACCAGTATTCCGGATATACTCAGAAATTAGCGGTTGCACCACTGAACTATTATGGTTATAAAGAGATAATACACAGTACTCGGTTGATTAACTTGCAGATACGAACAACGATTTTAATATCAACTGTGCTTCAAACGCTCTTGCAACAAATGTATCTAAAAATGTCACTAAGTACAGGAGAGAGAAGTGAAAACAACTGAACACTGTTCATTTTAGACATATCTGTACCACAAATCCCACCTGGCTGACAAGTACTAACACAGAAATCCAACGTGGAGCTATGTTAATTGTTGCCATACATACTGCAGCAATGGAGCCTACTCCGTCGGATACTCAAACTGCCAATTCCTCAACTTTTTATTGCATATGAAGTGAATTAGTCCCACATTATAATGCAAATGTAATTTACTCTCAGCTGGAAAAAATGGAAATGTGAAATTTTGATGAAGATTCCATCATCAACCAGTACTGTGTGTCTCTTTAATCTATTCATTTCTAGTTTTTTCTCTAGGCCTATACGTTTCATTTACATTCTCCTCCTCCCTTTTCTCCTATACGTTTCATTTACATTCTCCTCCTCCCTTTTCTAAAAAGGGAAAGAAAATGATTATAATACACATGCATGCACATGAACACACGAACACACACACACACACACACACACACACACACACACACACACACACACACACACACACACACACACACACACACACACACACACACACACACATTACAATCCCAACACCCGCACCCTGAAATTGAGAGGAAATACAACAGAGAATAAATATGCACAGTTTTGATCAAACAAATGGAAAGTGTCATTGCTCGTCATGTGCCTTTATCATGTTTATTTTGTATTCGCTTGGTGCCAGACACTTTGGCCCAGATTGAACACAGCACAACAGATCACGGTATAACCCTTTTGTGCATAATAGGCTACATTGCGTTCTATTTTCAAGTTCGCTTTTGATGTTGTACTATGAGTGCTACTAAATGACACCTTGGGAGAGAACAAAAAAAAAAAGGATTAGTACTAGGTCACTTCTTTGTCACTTACACATGATATTTCACTTATTATGAACTAGTACAGTAATGACGCGTAGGTAGAGAAACAAAAAAGGATTTGTACTAGTTCACATTCTTTGTTACTAGCACATATATTTCAACTTTATTATGACTAGTACAGTAAATGACGCGTAAGGTAGAAACAAAAAAAGGATTTGTACTAGTTCACTTCTTTGTTACTTACACATATATTTCCTTTATTATGACTAGTAAGTAAATGACGCGTAGGTAGAGAACAAAAAAGGATTGTACTAGTTCACTCTTTGTTACTACACATATATTTCACTTTATTGTGACTAGTACAGTAAATTGACGGCGTAGGTAGAGAGACAAAAAAAGGGATTTGTACTAGTTCACTTCTTTGTTACTTACACATATATTTCACTTTATTATGACTAGTACAGTAAATGACGCGTAGGTAGAACAAAAAAAAAGGATTTGTACTAGTTCACTTCTTTGTTACTTACACATATATTTCACTTTATATGTGACTAGTACAGTAAATGACGCGTAGGTAGAGAACAAAAAAAGGGATTTGTACTAGTTCACTTCTTTGTTTACTTACACATATTATTTCACTTTATTATGACTAGTACAGTAAATGACGCGTAGGTGGAGAACAAAAAGGATTGTACTTAGTTCACTTCTTGTTACTTACACATATATTTCACTTTATTATGACTAGTAAGTAAATGACGCGTAGGTAAGAGAATCAAAAAAAAAGATTTGTACTAGTTCACTTCTTGTTACTTACACATATATTTCACTTTATTAGATAGTACAGTAAATGACGCGTAGGTAGAGAACAAAAAAAAAGGATTTGTACTAGTTCACTTCTTTGTTACTTACACATTATTTCACTTTATTATGACTAGTACAGTAAATGACCGCGTAGGTAAGAACAAAAAAAAAAGGATTTGTACTAGTTCACTTCTTTGTTACTTACACATATATTTCACTTTATATTGACTAGTACAGTAAATGACGCGTAGGTAGAGAACCAAAAAAAAAAAGGATTTGTACTAGTTACTTCTTTGTTTACTTACACAATATATTCACTTTATTATGACTAGTACAGTAAATGACGCGTAGGTAGAGAAACAAAAAAAAAGGATTTGTACTAGTTCACTTCTTTGTTACTTACACATATATTTCACTTTATTATGACTATACAGTAAATGACGCGTAGGTAGAGAACAAAAAAAAGGATTTGTACTAGTTCACTTCTTGTTACTTACACATATATTTCACTTATTAGACTAGTACAGGTAAATGACGCGTAGGTAGAGAACAAAAAAAAGGATTTGTACTGTACTTCTTTGTTACTTACACATATATTTATTCATGTTTATTATGACTATGTAGTAAATGACGCGTAGTAGAGAACAAAAAAAAAAGATTTGTACTAGTTCACTTCTTGTGTTACTTACACATATATTTCACTTTTTATTATGACTATGTACAGTAAATGACGCGTAAGGTAGAGGACCAAAAAAAACAAGGATTGTACTAGTTCACTTCTTTGTTACTTACACATATATTTCACTTTATTATGACTAGTACAGTAAATACGCGTAGGTAGAGAAAGAAAAAAAAAGATTTGTACTATTCACTTCTTTGTTACTTAACATATATTTCACTTTATTATGACTAGTACAGTAAATGACGCGTAGGTAGAGAACAAAAAAAAAGGATTTGTACTAGTTCACTTCTTGTTACTTACCATATATTTCACTTTATTATGACTAGTAACGTAAATGACGCGTTAGGAAGAGCAAAAAAAAGGATTTGTACTAGTTCACTTCTTTGTACTTACACATAATTTCACTTATTATGACTAGTACAGTAAATGACGCGTAGGTAGAGAACAAAAAAAAAAAGGATTTGTACTAGTCACTTCTTGTTACTTACACATATATTTCACTTTATTATGACTAGTACAGTAAATGCACGTAGGTAAGAACAATAAAAAAAGGATTTGTACTAGTTCACTTCTTTGTTACTTAAATATATTTCACTTTATTATGACTAGTACATAAATGACCGTAGGTAGAGACAAAAAATGATTTGTACTAGTTCACATTCTTGTATACTGTACACTATATAGTTTCACCTTATATGACTAGTACAGGTAATGACGCGTAGGTAGAGACAAAAAAAAAAGCGATTTGTAATTTACTTCTTGTCTACTGTACACATATATTTCATCTTATATGACTAGTACAGGTAAATGACGCGTAGGTAGAGAAAAAAAAAGAAAAGTTTGTACTAGTTCACTTCTTTGTTACTTACACATATATTTCACTTTAGTTATGACTAGTAATGTAAATGACGCGTAGGTAGAGAACAAATAAAAAAGGATTTGTATCTAGTCATTCTTGTTACTTACGACATATATTTCGACTTTATTATGACTAGTACAGTAAATGACGCGTAGGTAGAGAACAAAAAAAAAGGATTTGTACTAGTTCACTTCTTGTTACTTACACATATATTTCACTTTATCATGTTTATTATGACTAGTACAGTAAATGATGCGTAGGTAAGAGGGATTTGTAGTAGTTAATTTTTGTTCTTACTTTCACATAGATTCGCTTTACTTTGAGTGCCCCAGGGGCGGCGGAACGTATTTTTGTTTGGGGGAGGCAAAGCCATTATGTCAAAAGGGGCATTGAGCGCATATTTTCACCATGAGATTAGGTTTTCTGTTTGAAGTTTGCTGCTTTTTGCGACAATGTAACTTGAACAAAATCTTTTTGAAGTGGGTTCCAGAACATGAAATGTATACACATACTCCGCGAGCTAGCGGTTTGAGAAAATTTAGACATTTTAAGTTGTAAAACTCGCTTTGTGTTCTATTCTGGTGCAAATTACAGCTCTTAATTTTTTTTGTAGTGTTTCAAAAAAGATGAAGAACATTCGTCTCGATCCAATTTTTCTGCTTGAAATAGCTGTTTCTTAGCGGTAAAGTAACTTGAGCAAAACCTTTTTGAAGGGGGTTTCTGATCACTAAAATATAGAAATATATCTACTCCGCGAGCGAGCGAGCGGTTTTGAAAAATTTGGAAATTTTAAGTTGTAAAAACTCGCTTTGTGGTGTATTCTGGCGCTAATTACAGCTCAGAATGTTAGGAGTGTGTTAAAAAGATGAAGAACATAACAAACGGATCCATAAGAATCAATGAGCAAACAATTTAAGGAGGGCAGAGATAATAAAACACGTATAGTTTCGTTATGAATTACACAGTCACGATGCACATTGCGAAAAGGGGGTAATCTTCTCCTGAAGAAGATGCTGTTTTTAGCAGCAATCTAACTGGAACCCAATCTTTTTTAAATGGGTTCCGATTTGAAACATGAAATCTATAGGCCTACACATAATCCGCGAGCGAGCGGTTTGAGAAAATTTAGAAATGTTAAGTTGTAAAACTCGCAATGTGGTCTATTCTGGCGCTAATTACAGCACTGATTTTTTTGTAGTATTTAAAAAAAGATAAAGAACATCTGTCTAGATCAAACTTTTCTGCTTGAAGTAGCTGTTTCTTCATAGTAATGTAACTTGAGCAAAACCTTTCTGAAGGGGTTTTCTGATCATTAAAACATGAAATATACATAATATCTACCTCGCGAGCGAGCGTAGCGAGCGAGCGGTTTTGGAAAAATTGGAAACTCTACTTGTAAAACTCGCTTTGTGGTCTGTTCTGGCGCTAATCACAACTCAGAATTTTTGTAGTGTGTTAAAAAGATGAACATCAAACGGATCCATAAGAATCAATGAGCAAATACGTTAGTGAGGGCAGAGATGATAAACTAGTTTCGTTATAAATTACAAAGTCATGATGCACATTGCGAATACTTGAAGTTCTGCTGAAGAAAAAGGGGCATCCTTCTACTTACGAGGTGATTTTCTTTGTTGAAGAGAAGAAAAGGTGATCGTAGGAAAGTTACCTCACGAAAAACACTTTTTTTATCGCTTGAAGAGTATATAAAACTAGCTTCCTCGGCGCTTTGCGCCTCGGCAGCCAGATGTGGGGTTTTGTACAACTACTACCACTAATACTCTTCCTACTACTATTTCTATTCCTCCTACTGCTATTTATTCTACTTCTACTTCTACTACTACTACTACTACTACTACTACTACTACTACTACTATACTACTACTACTACTACTACTACTACTACTGCTACTGCTACTACTACTACTACCGCTACTACTACTACTGCCACTACTGCTACTGCCACTGCTACTGCTACTACTGTTACTATTGCCCCTACTACTACAATTATTACTACTGCTGCTGCTACTCCCACTACTACTACCACTACCACTATCTCTACCACAACTACTGCCGTGACTACTACTAATACTACTACCACTCCCACCATGTGCACTACTATTACTACTACTACTTCTCTTACATGTATTATTGTTTTTGTTATTATCATAATTATTGTTATCTTTTCATTGATCAAATCGTTGGCGGTCATCCGAACCGTCGTATCGCGATACAACAGTGCAAAACCCACTTGAGAGAAAATCGACTTCAAAGTTGACTATAATTGCCACTTTTTGTCCCAAACCTTACAAGATTTTCATTGCTAGAAACATACATTGTAGGAAAGACCAAGACAATTGCTTAACATTGATATCTTTATTTTTACACGGAACCAAGAATCAGAGAAAATATTGCTTAGAGCTACATGCTTGTAATGTCGGTTTTAGCGGTTTACATTTTCCCTGTAATAAAACGCCATAGGGAATACAACAACTCTGACCGCATTTTCAATACACGCAATCAGCAAACCGTCGTATCTCTCTTTTACGTGCAAAGTCAATGCAGCGCAGATACGACAGTATCTGAACGCGTATTTGCATATAAGTGCGCGCAGTTGTTGTTTGCAGTGCTACATAACAATCATTATTATTCTAGTTTATATTATTGATTTTGATTTGATTTGATACTACTACTACTACTACTACTACTACTATTACTATACCACTACCACTACCACCACTACTATTACTACTACTACTACTACTAATTCTTCTTCTATTATTGTGATTATTATTATGATGATGACGATGATGGTGATTATCATTGTTGTTGTTGTTGTTGTTATTATTATTATTATTATTATTATTTTTATTTTTATTATTATTATTATTATTATTATTATTATTATTATTATGATTACTATTATTATTATTAATATTATTATTATTATTATTATTATTATTATTATTATTATTATTATTATTATTATTATTATTGGGTCGATGACCTTCTATTTCATGATTGAACTATTTCGAAATCTAAAATCGAAGAGAAAATCATCCATGGCCATGACTACTACTACTAATATAATAATAATAATGATAATGATAATAATAATAATAATAATAATAATAATAATAACAATAATAATAACTAGAGCAATTCGGCTGCGCGCAGCCGATGGGGTATGCCTCCGCACCCCCGTCCAATTCCAAACTTTGACTGTACGGGGCATCGTAATCTTTGACCGTTCAACTCTGAAATATCATTTATGCCCCATAATACATACTTCACCAAAATTACATCAATATCCGATAAGCTGTTCTCAAGTTATCGTGGTAAAGATATTAAGTATGGGTCCTCGTGACCTTTGACCTTTGACCTTTTAACCCTGAAATCTGATTGTTTGGTACCTTATAATACATACTTCACCCAAGTAACATCAAAATCAGACCAGCCATTCTTAAGTTAACATGGTAATGAGCCCAAATCAGATATCTATCAGGCCTCGTGACCTTTGACCTTTCAACTTCAAAATCTATTCAGTTCATTGGTGCCATACAATACATACTTCATCCAAGTTACATTCAAATCCAACATGCCTTTCTTAAGTTATTGTGATAATGAGCCAAAATCAGACATATTTTAGGCCCAGTGACCTTTTACCCTTAAACCCCAAAATATGATCAATTCATTGGTACCTTATAACACTTACTTCACCCAAGTTACATCAATATCCGATAAGCCGTTCTCATATTATCGTGGTAAAGACACTAAGTATGGAGCCTTGTGACCTTTGACCTTTGACCTTTTAACCCTGAAATCTGATTGTTTGGTACCTTATAATACATACTTCACCCAAGTAACATCAAAATCAGACCAGCCATTCTTAAGTTAACATGGTAATGAGCCCAAATCAGATATCAGGCCTCGTGACCTTTGACCTCTCAACTTCAAAATCTATTCAGTTC
>JZLH01S0349640.1:23264-37427 GCA_001188425.1 Eucidaris tribuloides
ACGGGCCTTACTAACAATGGAGAACTTGTCGTCTGAATAGCTTTGTGCACACAATGGGTTAGCAAGTAAATGCTGCCCAATGGTTGAGTCACATTTAGTATTGTCAGGTCTACCTGCAGTCAGATCTGACTTGCAAGCACTGGTTGTTTGAGCGCGTTGATTAACTAAGTGTTTGCGTACAGTCAAGGGGACATGTTGTTTGATGCGATCCGATAACCGCTGGGATGTACGGCCCACGTACCTGGCATCGCACCGGCACTGAAATTGGTAAACAACATTACTCTTGTGGGGGGTGGAAAGTACAATAATAGTATAAGTAGTATAATAATACTAATACTACTACTACTACTACTAGTAATAATAATAATATGAATATGAATATGAATATGAATATAAATATTATTATTATTATTTTTTTTTATTATTATTATTATTGTTATTATTATATCCTCCTCCTCCTCATTATCATTATCTTCAACATCATTATCATCATCATTAGGCCTATAATAATATTATTACATGTATTATTAGAAGCAATTGTTGCAGTATATATTAGTGGCGGTGGGAAGTGGGAACCATAGATTTTAATCGAAAACGGGAATAAGCCAAACATTCACACGCGCGCGCGCGCGCACACACACACACACACACACACACACAACACAAACACACACATATGCACAGACACAAACACATACACACACACGCGCGCGCACTAGAAACTCTGAAGGTCCGCATGCAATTCAGTTGAATCTGGTTTGGATAATGCGAATGTCTTTAGCATAGTCGTTGCACGTCAGACAGGCGTACACAAACAGGGACAAACGCACAAACACAGACAGGCATACACACGCGTATACCCTCGGCCCCGTGGTTGTTTTGTTGGTCTGCCTGGCTACCGCCATAGCCTGCTACATGTAGCTCCTTCTATTCGCACAACCGGCCACGGCACAACACCACATGATGTACTGTGCTTGTAATAGGGCCTAATGCAGTTCACGTGAGACCCATGCAAGATTAACACTGAACATGCTAAAGGGAGATGTTGTTTTCTGAGCAAACTGAGAGTATAGTTTTTACACATGTAAGATATCACAAATTCTGCTGCTGTAAATGCAGAGATGCCAATCTGCAACACGTAAAAATCGTACTTCACATGCCAAAAAATCATATTTTCCAAACAAAAAACGTATTTTGATATGCTTGCATGAAAGCTGCAAACACACTAACACTTAGCACAGCACAGGTCGATCCAATTCACACACTGTATTATAATGCCAGACCATCATTGGAAGTCTGACTGGGCCTGGGGTAGTTTCTACATAATTACTTACCATTTCCTTCTTCAGTGTTCAAACTGTCCTTCTTCACGATTTTCTTGTTCAGTACATTGGTTTTTAGTCCAATATTGGTAGTGAATTTTGACCATAATTTCCGATTTGCGTTCGTTTTGACAGATTTTCTTTAATAAATCTTTTCAGTCCCACTCATAGACATTGATGTTTGTTACTTTGCAGAGAGCTAACATACACCAATATCTATGAATGGGACTAGCCATATTTCTCCGCAGGGATTAAGTTGTTTTGGTTCTGTTGGCTAAGCTGTCAATGCATGCTGGGTAATATTTGGAAGTTGAGAGAATTATTTGATCATGAAAATGTTGCACTCAAAATTCATTGCCTAAGTTTCTACAAGTTGAGAGAATTAACATGCGATCATATAAATACACAGAAAAATAAAGCAAAATTCATGAATGGTTGACCCGATCTAATTGGCTGTGAGCTACGATTTCCGACAAAACCTCCATGGTTGACCTGATCTGATTGGCTGTGAACAAAGCAATATATACATGACCAAAGCGTGACATTAGAGTTTTACAACTATATAGATAGATAGGGCCATGTAATCACGAAAAAAAAAATTGGAGAGGGCCCAATTGTTGCAAGCGCAGACGGCTCTATAAGATCAGAGGCCAAATGCCCCTTCTAGGTACATAATGTGCCTCTTCTTTGAATAAAGTATTTTCTTTCTCTATTATGTGCCCCATCAGACAGTCAGAGGCAAAAATACATAGAATAAACAATAACAAAAATAAAAGAAAATCACCTCCAGTGATGAATGTGCGTATATAAAGGTTTCACTGCACTCAGTATGGGTTCAAACCAAGATAAGGCATTATTTGCCTTCAATTAAAATGGGAGGGGTGGGGCAAACAGTAACATGGCATAATTTTGCTACCACATGAGGGCATTAAGAGGAGATGCTAAATGCCGTTTTTAGGCACAAAATGCTTGTTGAATATAATTTACCTAATCATGTCTATTGCAGGCCTATACGTGCCCCGTTAGGGGCAAAACAATAAAAATGAATATAAAGAAGACAAATATCGACAAAAATGAGTAGACTAAAAAAGGCGTCACTTCACAAAGGGCACATTTCATTTTGAAAAAAAGGGCATGCATCATTTCACAAAGGGCACATTTCGTTTTGAAAAACGACATTTTTTGCTATGCCAACATTTTTTTTGGGGGGGCAAATGCCCCCTGCCACCCCCCCCCTAGGCTTGAAGAGAACATAAAATAAATGCCATGTTTCAGGAAAAAAGATGGAGAGGGTCCAATTTTTGCCACCCCCGAGGGCACTATAAGGTGAGAGGCCAAATGCCCCTTTTAGGTACATAATGTGCCTCTTGGTTGAAAGTATTCTCTTTAGTTCACATTGTACGTCAGGGGAAAAAATACATAGGCCTAGAATAAACAATAACAAAAAACAAAAAATAATCAACTTCAGTGACGAATGGGCTTATTTCAAAAAGGTTCCACTTCACTCAGTATAGGTACAAACCAAAAGAAGGCACATTTAACTTAGAAAAATGGCATTATTTGCCTTTAAGTGAAATGGGGGGCGGGGGTAAAGGGGCAAACAGTAGCAGGGCCTAATTTTTCTACCCCATGTGGGCATTAACCCTTGAAAATCACTAACATCAAATCAGGGGCGGCGGAACCGGGGGGGGGGCAGAGGGGCATTGCCGCCCCCCCCCCCCCAAACAAAAAAAAACATCGATTTAGCAAAAAAAATGCCCCTTTTCAAAATAAATGTGCCCTTTTGTATAATGACACTTTTTTTAAAAACATTATAACCATAAGTCGATAAGATCCCTTTATTAATATTTATATCTCATGTTTCCATTCATTTTTCTTGTTCTCCCGACGGGCCGCGTACATGTACAGTAAAGAAAACATATGGGAACTTATTCCAATGACCACACTGACAGGAAAAGGGCATGCACCTCTAACCCTAAAAGCCAAGGCACAATGGGCCCCCTACGAAATTTTTTTCCGCCACCGTCCACAAGTTCGGAAATTTTGATCAAACTGGGATTTCCTAAAATTATGCAAAACATGATGATATAAGGTCCCTTGAAATCGTTTGCCATGGCAACCCATTTAGCAATTCTGCATTTTTGCTGTTCTGCATTAACGCATAGAAGAGTACTTCCACCTTTGGTAAGCCAAATATACAAAACTGAGTATCAATCCAAAGTATCAAAAATTCTTTGTTTTCTTTTGAAGGTAAAATGCGGCCAAAACAATAAAACAAAAAAAAAAGAAATTCATTTCTGCTTTTTTCTAGTTCAAATTAAATATCAGATACAAGACAATGTATCAAAATACATCCATCAACAAAATTACCAAATATAAAAAAATGCATAATGCAGGTATTAACTGCTTAATGCAACCACATGATAGTAATTTCATAACGCATTACATCCACTAAAGAGTAACAAAAATGACCCCCAAAACATCAAAGTACTCAAAAACCGTCCATCTAATTTAGACTTATATTAAGGACAATTAATCACCTGAGTATACAATGTATAAAAGACAAAAACCAAAATATTAAACCAAAATCCATAATTCTATTATTCATTAATTAACTGTGAATAGCCCCCCACTTGGACACTTAGATTTGATGGTGCATTGTAAGAGTGAAGTGCTGGGCATGTTCCAAAATATGATAAGTGATGTCAAAAATAAAATTATAGAGAAGTGGGCACAATGCCCCCCCCCGTTGGCGCACGGAGAGCCAAAAATAGCTTGAGGCTTTTTAGGGTAATGCCACATGGTAAAAAAACTAGCCCTGCTACGTGCACCCTTACCCCGCCCCAATTCACTAAAGGCAAATAATGCATTTCTAAAGTTAAATGCCTTCTTTTTGCTACCATACTGATGAAGGGAACTTTTTGAAATAAGTCCATTCGCACGAATTTGATTATTTTGTTTTTGTATTTTAGTCTAGGCCTAGTATTTCCCGACGTACAAGTAACAAAGAGAAACTTTCAACACAAGAGCATTTAAGTATAAACAGGGCATTGCTCTCACCTTAATAGTCCTCTCGGGTGGCAAAAAATGAGCCCTCCATCGTTTTTCTTGAAAACATGGCTATTATTTTAGTTCTCCTTCAACCAGGGGGGGGCAGGGCACTGCCCCCCCCCCCGCCCAAAAAAAAAAATGTTGATGCAAAAAATCCGGGTTATTCAAAACGGAAGTGCCCTTTTGGAATGATCCACCTTTTTCAAAATGAAAATCTCCCTTTGGTTATGACCTTTTATCACCCATTTGTCGATATTGCTCTTTAATCAAATTTATTGTTGCCCTAACCGCCAACTAAGCCTGCAATAGACATGATAGTAAATTAAATTCAACAAGCCATTTGCCTAAAAACGGCATTACACCCCTAATGCCCTCATTAGCAAAATACCATTACGGTGCACGCCACCCTCTCCCAGTTAATTAAGGCAAATAATCTATCTTGGCTTGAACCCATACGATCAGTGAACTTTAATACCACATTCTCACGGAGGACTTATTTATGGTATCTATATTTGCCTCTGACTGCTGAAGGGCACATAAAAGAAGAAATACTTATCAAAAAGAGACATTTGTACATAAAGCATTGCCGACTAAGACCCGCCTGGCAACAATGGACGCCTCCTCCAATTTTTTTCGGAACATGCCCTATACAAAAAGCTGAAAACCAATGCACGCTTGCCATGTATTATGCTGTCACACCAATCAGATCAGGTCAACATGAGTTTGTCGAATCCGTAGCCACAAGCCATAATCGGGTCAACCATCTATAATTTTGCTTTATTATCTGTGTATTTATATCGCATGTAATTCTCTCACTTGAGAAACTAGCAATGAATATGATGCAACTCATACAAATAATTCTCTCAACTCCAAATATAACCCAGCAGCAATTGTACACTAGCCAACCAGAACCAAAACAAACTAATCCCTGCGGAGAAATATGGCCTATCCCCATCATAAATTGTTATTACCTCTCGCAAATAACAAACATCAATGTCATGAGTGGACTGAAAAGATTATAAAGAAAATCTGTCAAAAACGAACCAAATCGAAATATGCAAAACACTACAATATTGACTAAAAACCAATTAAGCTGGAACAAAAACAATCGTGAAGAAGACAGTTTGACACGAAGAAAAAGTAAGTTAATATGAGAAACTACCCAGCCGCAGTCAAGACTTCCAATGATAGTCTGCAATCATAATACAGTGTGTAATTGGATCGGGACCTTGCTGTCTAAGTAGTTGTTTTGCAGCTTCAATGGCCAGCAACTCAAATACCGTTTCTGTTGGAAAAATGAATTGGCGATGGAAACATATCGTGTTTCAGCGATGGCATCTCTCATTTACAGGCAAACAGAATGTGGAAATATCTACATTAAAAACATAATACTCCAGTTGCCAGGAAACAACAATCCCCTTAGCATGCTTTCAGTGTTTAACTTGCATGGGTCCACGTGAACGCATTAGCCCTATTACACATCATCAGTACATCAAAGTGGTGCCGTGGCCTGGTTGTCGCGAATAAAACTACATGGTACGGATAAGCGGACGCCAGCAACCACACAACCCCACGGGCCGAGGGATACCGTGGTAGGCCTGCTTTTGTGCTTTGCCCTGTTGTGAGCCTGCTGAGTCACGACTATCCTAAAGCATCTCGCATACCAAACCAGATCAACTGGAAATGCAGCGCGACCTTCAGAGTTTCAGTGCGCGCGCGGTGTGGGTGTAGTGTCTTTGCATAGTTTGTTGTGGTTGTTGTTGGTTGTGGTGTTGCTGTCGCGCGCTGAACGCAGCGCGCGTCGTGAATTGCTATTCCGTCGATTAAAATATGGTCCCATACTTCCATCCGCCACTAACAGAATACTGCAACAATGCTTCTAATAAAATTACTTCATAATATTATTAAGGCCTAATGATGATGATAAATGTGAAGATAATGATAATGAGGAGGAGAGATATAATAAAACAATAATAAAAAATAAAAAAAAATAATAATAATAAATTTAAATGCATATCATATCATATTCATATTAATTATACTAGTTCAGTAGTAGTAGTATATTAATATGATACAAATTAACATATGTACTTCCACCCCCCCACAAAGTATTTTACCATCAAGTCCGTGCGAACCAGGTACGTGGCCGTTACATCCCAAGTCCCATAGCGTTACGATCGCATCAAAACAACATGCCGTGTTTGTTTGTGTCCCCTTGACAACGCAAACTTAGGAACAAACGCGCCAAACAACAGCTTGCAATCATCACTGCAGTAACCTGACAATACTAAATGACCAACCATAGCACATTTACTCACACATTGTGTCACAAAGCTATCAGACACAAGTTCCAATGTTATAAGGCTAGATCATCCTAGGTACTAGAACACTTTATAAAGCCAGAGCCACCCCTTTATACACAAAGATTCTGCATTGGGGGCGTCTTTTAATTAACAATAGACGTCATCCTACTCAGTAAAATAGTTTATTCTGGGAATTGTATATCTGCGGATACACCAATAGTACGGAAACTCGTACAACATACTACTTTTAAAAGCAATTAAGATTAATGTTATAATTATATTATATATTATAATAACATATCATATATTATATATTAATATATCATCGCCATGGATATCTCTTTCATTAATGGCGGGGGGGGGGGCGGGGGGCGGAAGGGCCGAAATATCAATAAAAATAAGGTATCCCAAAAATAATAATAAAAATTAATAATAAAAAAAATAAAAATAATAAATCAAATAATAAAATAAAATAATAATAATAATAATAAAATAAAATAAAAATAAAAAATAAAATAAAAACATAATAACACAAAAAACAACAACAAGATAATCACCATCATCGTCATCATCTAAAAAACACAATAAAAAAAATAGATAGATAGTAGTAATGATATGGTGTAGTGGTATGGAAGGAATATAGAAGTAAAAAGTAATCAAATCAAATCAAAATCAACAATATAAACAGAATAAAAGAGTATAGGCACTGAAAAACAACTGCCGCACTTATAGCAAATACCTCAGAATACGCGATCGCGCGCAATGGGACTTGCCACGAAAAAAATACACTTGCTGAAGGACTGAGAAAATGCGTCAGATTGTATCCTATCGTTTATACAGAAATTTAACCCTAAAACCGCATACAACAGTAGGCTCTAACAATATTCTCTGAGTTCTGTTCCGTGAAAAAACAAGATACAATTAACATCTGGTCTTCCACAATATTTGCTCCAATGAAATCTTTAATGGGACAAAAAGCAATTAATCAACTTGAAGCGATTTCTCCTCAGTGGTGCACGGGATCGCGATACAACGTTCGAGACCGCCAACGATTGATCAATGAAAAGATACACAATAATAGTAAAAAAAAAACAAATAAACATTAAGAAAAAGATAATAGTATCGCACATGTGCATGTAAGATATATAGTAGTCACGCAATGGTAGAGATAGTTAGTGGTAAGTAGATGATAGCAGAAGCATATAATATGAGTAGTAGTGCAATAGAACATGTAGCATAGCAGTGGAAGCAGTATGCAGAATCAGTACGGTAGGTAGATAACAGAACAGAAGTAATAGATATAGTCATAGTATAGGATAAATAGAGTAAGAATAATAGTAAAGTAGAATAAATAGCATAGGAAAGAAATCATGAAAATAGTAGGAAGAGTAAATGTAATATTACAAAACCCCACATCGGCTGCCGAGCGCAAACGCCGAAGAACAATATCGCTCAAGCAAAAAAAATTTCGGGATAATTCCTACATCACACTTTCTCTCTTCACAAAGAAAATCACCTCGTAAGTAAAAGATGCCCCTTTTCTTCACCAAACTCAGTATCGCAATGATGCATCATTACTTTGTAATTATAACGAAACCTATTTATCAACTCTTCCCACAACTATTGCCATTGACATGATCGTATGTTCACAGCTTTACACATCACAAAAACTGATTGTGAAGCGCCAAACAGACCACAAAGCGAGCTACAAGTAAGTCCAATTTCCAAAACCCGGGCTCGCCGCAGCGCTCGGCTGAGTAGATATTATGTATATTTCATGTTAAAATGATCAAAAACCCCTTCAAGAAAGGTTTGCTCAAGTTACATTACTAATCAAGAACAGCACTTCAAGCAAAAAGTTGATCAGACAGATTTCTTATCTTTTAAAACTAACAAAAAAATCAGTGCTGTAATACGCCAGAAAGACCACATTGCGTATGTCGAGTTACACCATAACATTCTAAATTCTCACACCGCTCGCCTCGCATTATAGGCCTATAATTTCATGTTCAAACGAACCACATTAAAAAAAGTGGTCCAAGATGCGCAAAAACACATCTTCTCAGGAAAATACATCCTTTTCGGCAATGGGCACGTGACTGTTAAATCATAACGAAGTACAATACGTTATATCGCCCGTCCTAAATGTTCTCATCGGATCTAATGGATCTGGTATTCTCATCTTTTAACACAACTCAAAACTGACTTAATAGCGCAAATACACACAAGCGATTTTACACTAAAATCCAATTTCAAAACCGGCCCGTCGCGGCACGATAATAATTCATATTTAAGTACAAAAACCCCTCAAAAGGTTGGCTCAGTGTACTTTACCGCAAGAAAACAGCATCAAGCAGACAAAATGATCGAGACGAATGTTCTCATCTTGAAAACACTACAAAAAAATTAAAGCGTCGAATTGCACCCAAGAAAGAACACAAAGTCGGAGCTTTACAACTTAAAATGTCTAAAATGTCATCAACCGCTAGCTGCGAAGTACATCATTCTGAAACCACTTCAAAAGATTGTTCAAGACTTCTCGAAAAAAAGACACCACTCAAACAAAAACCTAATCTCATGAGAAAATACCCATGCCCACTTTGACAAAGCTCCTACCCCAACAAAAATACTTCGCCGGCCCCGGCAACTCAATAGCAATCATAAAGTAAAACAAAAATACTACTACAAATCCCTCTACCTACGCATCATTTAGTAACTAGCATAATAAACATGATAAATGAAATAATGTATTAACAAAGAATGACTATACAAATCCTTGTTTTTCGTCCTCTACCTACCGCATTTAAACTGGTATCATCATAATAAAGTAAATATGAATTGTAAGTAAAAAGAAGTGAACAGTACAAATCTTTGTTTTTGGTTCTCTACCTACGTCATTACTGTACATACAAAAAATAAATATGTTATAGTAACAAAAAGTGAACTAGACAAATCCTTTTTTTTTGTTTCCTACTACCCGCATCTGTACTATCAATAATAAACGTGAAATATATTAATAACAAGAAGGGAACATACAAATCCTTTTTTTTTTTTTACTCACTACGCGTCATACTGTACTATCATAAAAATGAAATATAATGAAGTAACAAAGAATGAACTAGTAAAATCCTCTTTTTTTTCTCTACCTACCTCATTACTGTACACAAGAAAAAGTGAAATAATGTGATAAGTAACAAAAGAATACAGAACTAGAAATCCTTTTTTTTGTCTTACCTACGCGTCATTACGTACCTAGTCTAACAAAGTAAATAAGTCAAGTAACAAGAATAACTAGTACAATCCTTTTTTTTTTCTCGTACCTACGCAAATTACTGTACTATCATAAAATGAAATAATGGTAAGAACAAGAAGAACTAGACAATCTTTGTTGTTCCGTACCTAACGTCATACGTACTATCATAATAAAGTGAAATATATGGTAAATAACTGAAAGAAGGAACAGTAAAACTTTGTTTTTGTCTCTACCTAAGCGTCATTTACTGTAACATCCATAAATAAACAGATCAAAGGAAAATATAAGTAACAAAAGAATGACAAGTACAGATCGTTTTTTGTCTCTACTACGCGTCATTAAGACTATCATAATAAAGTAAATATAGTGTAATAAACAAAGAGATGAACTAGTACAAATCCTTTTTCTCGTACCGTACGCGTCACTTACTGACATCATAATACCAGTAAATAATATTGTAACTAACAAAAGAATGAACTAGTCAAATCACTTTTTTTTCTCCTTACATACGCAAGTCAACTTACTGTACTAGCAAAATGAAATATATGTGTAAGTAACAAAGAATGAACTAGACAAATCCTTTTTTTTTCTCTACTAACCGTCCATACGTACAATCCATAATAAGTGAAATATATGTTAAGAACAAAGAAGTGAACATACAAATCTTTTTTGTCTCTACCTAGCGCATTACTGTACTATCACAATAAAGTGAAATAAGTAGAACAAAAGAATGAACTAGTAAAATCCTTTTTTTTCCTTCTACAATAGCGCTCATTAACTGATCATCATGAAAAATGAATATGTAAGTAACAAAGAGATGACTAGTACCAATCCTTTTTTTCTACCCTACCGTCATTACGCGTCCATATAAGCCAATAGTACAAAAGCGAACTTGAAAATAGAAACGCAATAGCCTATTAATCACAAAGTACACCGGGATCTGTTTCCTGGCAATCTGGGCCAAAGTCGCACCAACGAAACAAAATAACATGATAAAGGCACATGACGACAATGAACACTTTCAATTTGTTTTGACAAAACTGTGCAATTGATCTCTGTTTATTCCTTCAGTTCAGGGGTCGTGTTGGATTGTAATAGTTGTTTTGCTGTGGTTGTGGTGGGTTGGTGGTGTGTGTTTTCTCGTTCATTCATCATTTGATAAACATTTCTTCCTTTAAAAAGGAGGAGAGAAGTAAATGAAACTAAGGAGAAAAGGGAGAGGAGAATGAATAAACGTAAAAGAAAAAAACAAAATGAATAATTAACATAATATCAGTGTCAACCGCTAATCGAGATACCGGAATACTGTGACCGCATAGAAACCGAAAAACTGTCCAAAAACGTTGCCTCGACACCACTGACATCTATACTTGCGCATCAAATCAAAATTATTTGTAAAACACCCGAAGAGAGTGGCTAGTAGTACAGTAACATTTTCTGTAAGAACACATATATAATACATGTTCTATGATAATAGCACGGTATAATCACTGAACGAAAACATAATAGGTGACACACCAGAAGCAATTAAGTAAGGCTTACAAAATGAGGACGGCACCAGGTATCAGGTAAGAATTCAAGAAATGATTGTGAACTTGAAAATGGAATTGTTGATCATTAGCATTCATTCATTTATTTATCCTTCAACTATAAGACAAAAACATTTCATTACAAACTTATTTTAAACAAGAATGATAATATAAAGCTATTATTTACTGCCAATACATTAAATTATATAGTTAAAGCAAATGAATTAAATCTAACAATAAATTTCATCAGTATCATTCATGATTCTAATGAACCAGATTAGCATAAGAAGGACACTGGAACATAAAAAACACATACCAGGCTAATTAAGCGAAAAAAAAAGGAAACGGAGAGTCTGCTATTGTCTTTTTCAGTAAGTCCCACTAACGTTTGATACTCATGTCCTTCAAACTGACGATGCATGTCAACCACCCCCATACATCACCATATGTTACTTGGAACTGTATGATGCATGACTGAATTCATCATTACACCGTCCAAAGAAGATCGATGGGTTATTTGTCCCACTGAGTCAAGACAGTTCAGAAGCCGAAAGTCACATAGTCTGGTTAAGAAGATAAATACAGCGCCTATCGGACCTCTCTTGAGTTTCTTTTCCGTCAATAGTACCAGTAAAACCTGGTTCCATACAATACACCGCCTTTGAAATGACCATACCAAATGATTCCTTATAGATCTGACAGATGAAAGAAAGAGGGGAGGATACTTTTATGTTAGCAATAACTTTGTCATTCAAACCCGCTCGCAGGGGGGGGGGGGGGGTCTGAACCCGTCTTTTTTCAATATAAAGGCAGATTGCTCGTCATCGAAAATTGATCCGGTCTTCCCCGAAGTATATATAATTGTATTGTATAAACTCCCAAATACTGATCAAAAGTTGCTTTTAGATAATTTGATAATCTGCACACAAAACTAAATCGAAATAAAATATGTTCATTCATGGGATTAAACACGTTGAGCCCTGTCAGCAAGACAGATAGGCACTTTCGATATCAACGTTGACATCGGGCTCCACCGTGCTAATACGTAATGTTACGCACTGAGCATAGTGTCAATGTCGACCCGTCGTTCCACCACCAAACTAGAACGCGTTCACACCCGGTTTGACCGATCCACCAAAATCACTCACGCCGTTTGTCATCGAGATGCGCGCGCGATCAGCGTGCCTGACGTCATCATGTTGACGAACGTGACACCGGTACGAACAAAGCTTTCAGCCAGCGTTGACGTGAGTACACGTTGACATACGCTGCCGTCGGGCTCACCACGTCTCGTTCAACTGAATAGAATTACCAATGAAAGTGCTATACTGAACTTAATACCCTGTGAATTCACTCTATGTTTTCCTAAACAATTACAAAACCCACGAGAAGATAGAATACATAGTACTCTAATGATAAACAAATTAAGAGTACAATATCCGACTACAACATCGAACCTGGCTCAATTTATCTAATCAGATCATCTGCCCTGGGATTAACCAACGGAATATTGAAACATTCAAAACAATAGATAAAGCTTACAAAAAAGCTTTGCAATCCAACTACAAAAATAGGCAAAAACAGAACAGGCGGCGAACGTATTTTCGGTTGGTGGGGAGCGGGGCAAAGCCAAAAAGGGGCACTTAATGTTAAAAAGGCATGGGGTATGCAGAAATTCACCAATCAAATAATGTTTTGCTTGAAGTTGATTATGTTTTGCTGTAATGAACTTGAGCACCCCCATTTTGAAAATTTTTCCAATGTTAATATTATGTATTAACGCGGCGAGCGTAGCGAGCACGTTTGGAAAATTTGGAAATTTGAAGTTGCAAAACTCGCTTTGTGTCTAAATCTCTGGCGCTACAAACTCTGAAATTTATTGTATCCTAAGACCGTGTTAACAAAGATGAAGAACATCAACAATCAAAGCAAATCCATAAGATACAATGAGCAAACACTTTTGGAGGGAAGAAAATGTGAAAAACACGTAGTTGTATGAAGAACAGAAAGACTTTCCGGGCTGTAAAATTCGCTACAGATTACTTGTGTTTGACACATACATGAACCATATCAACCTAATTGGCAAAACTTGCATCTGGTACACTGTCCGCTCTCGAATTATGTAAAATATTGTATTAGCTAGAATCTTCCAAACGCTCACATCCATATCTACAAAGTGAACTCTCACGTGTACAAACCAGAAAGAAATCTCCAGAACTCTAGCCAAGAAAAAATTATTCATATTCCGACAGTTCTAACCAAAACATATGGAAGCGAGCTGGCTCAATGCTGCTCCAATACCTATGGAACAACCATCCCAGATCTCTAGGGTATTATAGCACGTCATTTAAACTGCTTTGAAAAAACCTTTTAAATATCGCCTGATATATCGGTGAAACCATAACAGTACCTCTCTCTCATCCCTTTTCTATTTTTCGTAAGGCGCAATAGAGACATGGCCAGCAAATGTGTTATTCCTTATAACATCGGTTATATCATGAATATAACAAGTTGGAGTGACACGGCGAATCCCGCGCGACGGAAACAGCAAACCGTTTGAGAAAAATAGAACCTTACATCATAAACTTCATCTCTCGTTCAACAGTTCTACCTCAATTCCATTTAAGACATTTTGTGTTTTTTTGCAATAAATTAGCAAACAAAAAAAAAGAAAGCAAATAATCCGGGTAATAATAAGTAATGAG
>JZLH01S0349652.1:32367-42911 GCA_001188425.1 Eucidaris tribuloides
GGAAAATCCGGCAACCCTGGTTAGGGTTAAGTTTGATGTCAACGTGATGAAGTGAGCAAGAATCAAATCGCTGGCAACTTCTTTACAAAAACACAACAATATTTATTGTGATGGGATGCCTTTGTTACAATCTATAAACTCCTGAAACTTCCCATGCAATAATGGCCTATAAACAAGTTAACCTTAGGCGATCGGGTGAAGTAATTTTGTTACCCATATGTTAAAAGTGTAAAGATCTCTCGAAAAAAAATTACCGACGATTTCTCTGTAAATTTCAGTAACACTCCCTCCTTAATTCTTCAATAGTGTCAACAGAAGTAAAGTGACCTTTCGCTTGTTATCCAATGAACAGAACACGATATTGTACCGCGAAAAGAAAGCGAACTGCACAGTTCGTGACTCGCCGAACTTACGGCGAAGTCTGACACTAGAACGTCGCTTCGCCTTTCATGGCAGCACTACTAAAACTGCTCGCCGCATCGCCCCGCACAAAAGCCACGTAAATCGTATAATTCATAAGCAATTAGGGAGACAATTATCTGCGCTGCCCCGGAGCAATTGCGTTTCACATTTTGTATAAATATGTTCTTGACAAATTCGATAATATAATAATGATTTATTCGGGGAGGTGATTACAGCGTATTTCAACGTGTCACGTATAAACTCAGGCCGGGGTAAACTTTGTTGGATTAACCAACGCTGAACGACCCGAAGATCAACTTGTGTTTCAGAACTAAATAAAAAACACGAATTTCTTTTAAAGGAATCTGAAAGAAGAACACTCACTTAAATGTGGAATTATACTTGTTTTTTTTTTTGTAAATAACTTATGTATCGCCTATTGCAACTCAAACTGCTAGAACGTTAACAAGAATGAGAAGGCAAGGCGTAGCCATGATTTTGAAATTAAGGGGGAGCTACGAAATCATTTTCCCTAAATAACACTTTGAGACAAAACTTCTCTGGAATCAAGTATGTTCACAGCTTCTGCAGTTAAAATGTATGGACAAATGTTTATTACTTTTAAAACAATCACCATCAGTACTCATTGTGATAGGCGAAATTGTTGTGCAGCTTTGTAACTGGGATTAACTTCAGAATAATTCAATACTGGTAAATGAACGCTTGTTTCTCCACATGTAAACAAATTCAAGACAAATCCTTCCACAGTTACACTCCAGCTGGTGTATACATTGGTATTTGGCCCTTGAGGCATTTTGACTTCTCACAACCATGTCACTGCCCTTTAAAAGTAAAATTACATGATTGGGTGAAGTCCTCAAAATTGGGGTAAAACTTTTCTAGAATCAAGTACACTATATGCAAGGATTCTACTGTGATTTTTTTCTAGTCAAAAGTTGACTCATTTTAAAAGTACGTCCATTAGTATGCCCTGTGACAAACAATTTGTTTTTGTAGCGTTCTATGGGATTAATTTATCTCGGGGCTCGAGAGAAAGAAAGTCCTGGTATGTTCATGCTTTATTCTAAGTTCTCGAGGCAAATCTTTCCAGCCAGGAGATGCACTCTATCTATAGACTGGTATATCTTTCAACCAGTTTGGTTCTCGTGGCAGTTTCTATTTTTCCGATTCATGTCGCTACCCTTAAAGTAGTACAACAGACAGATAAATCTTGTAAAGCCACGATAAGTTCTTGATATATTTCGGATTTTAATTTAAACCATAAGACTCTGAAGATGGTTTGCTCAATGGTTTGAAATAAAAACCGAAATATAAGAAAATCCTCGTCCTTGGAGTTATCTGTCTGGTGTGCTTTATTAACAGTTTGAGGACCATCTTTACACCTATAAGGGATTATCCATTGTGACTTCCCAGCTGTTAATCTGTTAGTTTGATGTTTTATTCAGACAAGATTACGTTAATCTCTAATCTTACAAATCTTTTTATTACAAGTTGGATCTTCTTGTAGAATTTCAGTTTGTTTCAGTGTTATTATGTTCTTAATTTTATCAAAGTGTCCATATTCGCACAATATGTTGTTAAAACCCAGACTAATATAGGCATATTTGAAGCAATGATCACACTGCAAAGCCTGTAAATTTAACGCACAGTGTGTTGTACAGGCGTACACCTTGGTGTTAAAGATAAGTGATGATTGAATATAGCACTTTTGGTGTTTAAATGACAGCAAGAGCGTTGAACCTTAACACATTTGGAATCCATATAAAAACACCACAGGTGTTTAACTCAACACACGAGCGTTTGCAGTACATGTACCTTCAAGCGTTCACGTGTATCCACATTTTGACCAACTTATACGTGTTTAAATATGTTAAAAACACTCTTAGTTATTCAGTTTGCCTGAGTATTCAGACCGTTGAAAGGGTGATACCATAATTTTAAAGCAGAAAAGCGTTGGCATTAAATTGCCATTGACTAAACTACTGACTTATTTAGTCACATAAAATCGAAACAATGATTTTTTTCTGCAGATCATATTTCTGCCAGTCTTTTTAAGGGTAAACTATCCAATGGTTTTCGGGTGCACACCTCGTGCTTAGAGCATAAATCTAACGTCCTTTTCCCATCGGCCGGGCAACGGTTTACATATATCTCTCGATATGCCTGTAAATGGCCATCCACCAATTGATTTTTTTAAAAATCAATCTGTCCATATTTCAATTCAATCTTTCAATAAGGTATCCACCACCTATCTACCAAATTAGCCATTGATCTATCAATTACTTGTTCATCTTTATTTCCATCCACTCATTTATTTGTCTCAGTTCCATCTTTTGACCTGCTAATTTTCCAGTGTATTCGCTTATCTGTTCCGTTTTCAATCAATCAATCAATCACTCACTCACTCACTCACTCACTCACTCAATCAATCAATCAATCAATCAATCAATCCATCCATCAATCAATCAATCAATCAGTCAATCTATTTATCGATATATCTATCTATCGATTTATCTATCTATCTATCTATCTATCTATCTATCTATCTATCTATCTATCTATCCATCTACCTACCTACCTACCTACCTACCTACCTACCTACCTACCTACCTACCTACCTACCTACCTATCTATCTGTCTTTTATATATGTCTGTCCATTTATCTGTCTACCTATATCCATACATCCATGTACCCATTCATTCCATCGTGCATGATATAATTTTAAAGTTGTCTACCTATACTTTTTTTTGGCCTCCTTTCTTCTGGTTTCTGTATGGTTATAAGTAATAACACAACATGATCAAACATGAAAGCTGGCTGCACGTAAAGATAAGTAAAACTGACATATTAATCGTCGTTATCAGTTTTATCATTATGAGTTATCAACTATTGTTAGTCAGATTTTAATGGTTGCATAATGATAATACAGTATAGCGACAGCAATAATCTACTACTCGGGATGCAAATGAATTGACAGCTTCAAACAATAGTATAGATTCATAAATGAGGTGCAGAGAAAAAAAGAGAATAAGATAATATTCTTCTGCAAAACAAGCTCTTGTTGTTTACAAACACCTTTACAGTTGGAATTCGCTTTATTTCAATTTCATTTCTGACGCTACAAACATTCAGGTACTTTGTTACTGCTGCGAAAAAGTAAGTATACGTTTCACGCCATCCATAAATGACCAATAATTCGCCGGAACCCCGGGCGAGCCAGGGCTTTGTTACGGTAAGTACAAACCCGTGGAAAGTTCAGTTATAGGCCATAAACCGTTGATATGATTTCGAGTAAACCGCACCAATAATGACATCTGATGCATATTGGAAAGATTAGACTACAAGCTTCCAGTGTTATCCCATAAAAACGCTTAACCCCGCCCTCAAGCTGATCGTTAACTTACTGCGCAGTCCAGCGTGGTTGAGGTACACGTTGTCTGCTAGCGTCGTTTGATAAAGTTTTACGATCAAGGTCTAGCTGGATTCTGACCCGAAATTGCGCGTGAAGTATAAACGTGGTGTTATGTATTGTAAGCCCATGCTGGCATCAGCGCACGTTGTGTTGTTTTGTGTACACTTCGTCGAGAAGTCTTGTGGCGGTATTGTGGGTTATTGCAAAAGCGTGTGATATTGCCATTGAATGAATGAACGGACCAGTGGCTGTGAATCCGCGAACGGACAGCTCGACGTTCGCGACCAAAATTGTCGAAAGTGGCTTTCGAACCGTGGCTCACGCGATTTCGGCAACAACGGAGGATCTTAAGGGGACAATGCGATCGAAAGCCAAGGCGAGAAAGTTAACGACATGGTGAGTAAAGTTTCGAGTCAGCAGCCCTTCATGGCTGGTGTCGTGGGCCGCTGTGTCGGGTGAAGTGATGTTAGCTTTAGCCCCTCGGCGATGAGCGAGGGCCACTTGCGCTCTGCCTTTTGTCGTCTGTCTGCCTTTTTCATTTGTAAAATAATTTTTGGTGATATTTTTGAGTGTACACCAAAAGGATAAGGACACAATTTTTTACTTAAATTTATTTACAAAACATCGCAGTAAGCTAGCTAGCTAACGTTAGGTCTATTCTGTATTCAATTAATTTCAAGATGTTTTCTGTTTTGTCGAGTTTTATGCCCAAGACGTCAACAAGGTCAGTGATTTTTCGTACGCTGAGGAAATGTCATTCTTCGCACGACACGTGGTTTATTGTTAACCAATTATTCTTAGATCTGGTACAGAAAATTGTTTGAAATAGGTTTATGTCCGTTTATGTTCATTATTCCCCGATATCCGATTGAATTAGCATCATTATTGTTACAAAAATTGACTATCTTCTTTTCAATCTCAGTTGATTTGAAATAGGCCTATTCTTTGTTGCAAGTTCTGACTCTGTATCACTTTGACATGAGCTGTGCATTTCATCATTCATGAGAAAATTATTATCTGGGCCTATGCATAAATCTGTTTAAAAAGGGCAATTTTTTTATTTTCTGTGATTGTTAAGGTCTGATAATAGCTCTTTGTAACAAAGTGTTTTAATGTGATTAGTTTTTAACAGTGTATCTTTTCCTGTTGTGTCTTATCTCAAAGACAAAGTATGTGTCATTTTAAAACATTTATATTTATTGTGACTTGGTTCAAATCATTGCAAAAACTCAAATCAGCAATAGACCTAATATAGATAGATCTATTCAATTTGTTTTCAAAAAAAAGCAAAGCAAAAAAGAAAAGAAAAACAAAGAAAAACAAACAAAAACTTCTATTCTATGTAGTTGTTAGTTTGCTGCCCCTCCCCCATTCCACACCTCCCCTACCTCCATTTCCCCCATCATTCCTACTTTAATTCCAATCCCCCCTTTCCCTCCCCTCCCAAAAATCCCCTCTCCATCTCCCTCTCAATCCCCCTATGGTACCCCTCCCTCCCCTCCCAATCCCCCTCTACCCTCCTCTTCAAAATGATAGTCCCCCTCTCCATCTTCCTCCCTATCCCCTCCCCTCCCCTCCCCATCCCTGGATTATAACTGAAATCACCTCTGATGTCTGCCTCAAGGGCACGGATGGACATGAAATAAGTACAATTCCACAGATCATTTTGATGTTTTTCCATCCATTCTTGCCAATGTCCCTGGCTGTCTGGTCACTAGTGGTCAGCCTAATCACGTGTGCAAGGAGAAACGTTTTGTTTCAAGGAGAGCCGGCCTGCTAGCAAAATCAAATTGGAAGAAATATATGTTTCCTCCATTTTTTCCTCTCTCTATAACTCCAAGAACACTTCAGAGTTGCTATGATCTTCCCAGAAGCTTTGTAGTTTTTTTTCCATTCTGTGATGGCATTATCTGACAATTTTTTCCCCAGAAACAAGGTTGTGTTATGTTTTTGAGAAACCTTGATTGTCTAAACTGGTTATCATCAAATGTCATTTTCTTTTAGAAGTAAGTGTTGAAGGAAGGTGAGTTACTTGCGCGCCCAAAAAAGAGAAAAAAAAAATCACTGAGAACAACTTAAGATTGTTCGGAAATCAATTTGTTTTAAACAGGTTTGATGAAGACCTACTTACAGAACCATCCTGACTGTCTAAAAAAGTTTATTCATTATTTGTTTTTTTTATTCTCATGTTGCAGTTCTTACACTTTATTAAAAAATAGTTTGGCTGATAACAATTTAATGCATATCTACATGTAGGTCCATAAAGTTTTAAACTTAGGAAATATCTGTAAAAACAATGATACAAAAACAACTGTTTGGTTTCAACCATATTCTACATTATCCCATTTTTTTTGTTTTGACAATAATTTTATAGATGTAAGCTTACATTGCATACATTTAATTTATTTGTTGGTTCATTAATGTTGACATAATGTGGCCAATTTATGATACGATCATGAGTTTGTATCTTCAGATTAATCTGTATCTCCCGGTTTAAGACTGTACTAACAAAAAAGAAAATGAGATTAAAAAATCATGGGGAAAGCTAAGGTAAATAGAGAAAATTTGTTGTAAATCAAAGAAGGAAACTAGCAAGTATTCGTTTGAAATTTAACAAAGTCCAAAGAAATAATATTCACTCTGAGCTCTTGGCATTATACATGTTAAGCGTTTTATCTCACTTATGACTTGCATATTTAGGGAGTGTTGATTGGTATAAATGAATGATTTTAAAGGAATCTTAACCAAGACATAAAACAAAGGGCACAGCCACATAACTTGCAATAAATCTAAAACTCACAAGTATATTTAATAATTACTGCATCAGTAGCTGAAGTTCTGTACAACTTTGAGCAGCTTTTGGTGTTTATTTGTATTTTAAGAAACATTCTAATGGTACTGGATTTTTAGATTCTGGATGTTTGCCGGAGAAGTACTTGAAATGTCGGCTTGGGCACAATGTTTGTGTTTGGCAGCTCGACTTGTTTTCATTAATCACATGATGTTTTCTTTCCACATCAAATCGTGAAACACGCTACGCTGAGTAAACAGGTTCAGTCGAGATGAAAGGAGCCCCCTGTTTATACTACTGAATATCAACAGCTACATTTGAATACTTAGTTTTAAATAATACACTATTACACTGTAGTACTGAACTTTAATAGGAATACAGGCATCAGTCCATATAACGCCATAGTTTTCCTATTTTCTCTTCATCTGTACTCTTAACTTAAACTGTTTGAGTAACAAAATAAAAGGACTTTTCCAGATAGTAGGCCTATTGTTTGAAGTTAAGCTAAAAGTTGAATTTCTGAGAGTAGAATCTGAAGAACCCCACAATACATTATCAGTGTTTTTTTTTTAACTGTTGCTCTGGCAGTTGTCAAAAATTCAATATATTTACTTTACAGTGTCACATTTGAAGGAGGGGTTTTGTTTATTTATTTATATTTTTGTTTCAGTTTGTACTTATAGGCCCTAGTAATTTTAAAGCATTTAATTTAGTCAATACTTAACTCTAAATCTCTATACAACAGTTCTACTTTAACAGAAACAACTAAAAAAGCTCAAAACTACAAGCCAAAATACTGTTGGTAAAGAAAGTTTTGCTTCTGATAATAATAACGATAATATTGGTGATATTAATGATGATGATAATGACAATGATAATTATAAAAATCACAACAACAACAACAACAACAACAACAATGATAATAATAATAATAATAATAATAATAATAATTATAATAATAATAATAATAATAATAATAATAATAATAATAATAATAATAATAATAATAATAATAATAATGGTGATAATGGTGATAATGATAATGATAATAATAATTGTAGTAATAATGATAATAATGATAATGATGAAAACAGTAATAATGATAATATAGTAGGTCCTATAACAATTATAATCATGATTGAAAAATAATAGTCATGATAATCATAATAATAATCTGTTAACAATTTTTGAATACAAATTCATATAAGCTATTTTATTTCTCTTACTTGATCTGATTTTGTGTTGTTAGATTGAAGGTACTTTATTCATGCAGGCCTACATACCCTTCTGAACAATTTATTTCAGGACTGAAGTTATAATTGTAATGGAATGGATGAAATCTAATCAAAAGTAGACTGTTCACTGTTTTTAAACAAAGTTGATAACTAGGTCATTTTCTTGAAAACTCTGCTAAAGACTTCACACATTTGTGGTAGTATTTGTTCTTGATACCATTGGCAGAAATATGCCTATAGCCATTTTAGTAGCTGATGATATCAATTTATGACAGCTGATGAATTCTAGATTGTTCTTTGCATTATTCCTTGAAATGGCAACTCATGAGTTTGTCTGGATTGTAGATAAGAAAAAAAAATGTAGAAAAAAGTTTTAAGTAATAAAGTACAGTAACTACAGTTGGTATGGTTTCAGTAGTGAACTAAAATACAGTGCTAGTAAACTATTGATGAACACATACTTGATTACATAGGCTATATGCTTACATACATCAATGCTGTATATTGTAAAGTAATTAGAGTTATTAAGGATTAAAGACACTATTAAACAATGTGGAGGATCAATGAAAAAAAGTCAAACTTTGATATCTGATTCTGAGCTACATATTAATGGTGCTTGAATGGACAAAATACAAAAGTTTGGAAAGTTAGGTCACCACTGGCAAAATATACGATAAACAACACAAAAGTCACAAATGATGAATTATGCATCAGATCAACCATTACTCGTATCACAGCAGAGAGGCAAAGCAGACCACTGGGTATTCTGGGTTTTCATTTTTTTTTTAAAGAACTGAATCATCATTGTAAAGTGAGCCTTTGCAGGGCTTCATTTTTAGACCTTATAAAATACAAATGGCACGGAGGATTATGTAGCTCATATTTGTTTTTTAAACTGGGAACATATTGAATCAAATTATTAAAATGTATTTAGCAATGGATTATAAATATAGTTGATTATAATATAGAAAAAGTACAGATTTTGTTATTAATTCAGCATTAATGTGTAAAAATGACTACCTACAATATTTACTTAAGAATGATTGAACTTCTCTGCATACATTAAATGAGAAAGACCACCAACAAAACACACACACACTTAATTGTTAACACTATGATATTAATACTGTACAGCTGGCCGATAAGATTTGACCCCTGTGTAGACCCAGCACCAGGAGAGTCAATATAAGTGTCGGCATTGTGGAAAAGAGAATATGAAGACAAACAACTGGAAAGGCAATAGGAAGTTATCAAGCTTGAAGATGACATAGACAATAATTCCCTTGTGCGGCCGATTAAATACCAGAGACAAACCCCTGCAGAACGATGATGAGAACTTGAGCTTGTGGCTTTTTTTCTCTCTTCCAATCTCTACCACATGACTCACATTGTGTTGACAGAGACTGATAGTAATCCCTATCTTCTCATTTCAAGTTTCATTTTTTTCTTTGTTGAGTGATTATCAGAGATAATAATTCAATAACAATTATTTACTGTCTCTGTGACACATGCCAGTACTCATAGTCTACAGCTGCAGACCTTAAAATCATTTGCAGCATACATGTAGTACTGGTGCACACTGTGCAGCTACATGTATATTACCTGTAGTACCATGGTAGTACAGAGGCTAGCAAAAGTTTGTGGAGCCAATGTTGTATGTTGAGCTACACATATTTTAGCAGTAATTATATGTTGTATGGGAATTAATTACACTCTTCAGCTACTTTAGCAATAATTAAAATATTGCTTAAAAAATTGTTCTACAGGTGTTGACTTGTCAAAGAAACTGTAAAGTCTGCAATTTTAGACTAGCCTTACTCATCCCTTAAATATTTGCAAACATAATGAAGGTCAGTTCTTAAAATAAGCAGCAGGGTGCAGAAATGGCTATATTTTAGGAGAGCATGGCCATTGTGAAAATAATGTAACATCAATCTGAAGTGGGAAGAAATTATGGTTATGATTCATAATTAAATAAAATATTAAATTTTAAAGACGGGATAGATAATAACAAAAATTGCACTTTATTTACTCACATCCTTGTTATTTTTGCAAATATTTTTACTGGGGTTTTTTTTTGTAGTCGCAGTATCTTATTAAAGTTACCAAGCTTTACAGCAAAATATGAATATTTTACACAGCAATCCAGTTTCTGACTAATTCACCTGAATTTTAGCCCAGCAATGAAAGTGTCAATGAGCAGAACACAGGAAAGCAGTAATGCATGAAATACTATGAGATTTAATAGCAAATCAAAGAAACAAAACAAAACAAATGAAAAAAAGTGACAAAAACATCCTCCATGCCTTTAACCAATTGCATAAATCTTCCCGAGGCGGATCTGAATTCTTAACATTTCTATTGACCAATGGGCTGACAGTGTTTGTCAGTACCTGGCCCCATATTGATGGAATTTGACAGGGTCGGTAATGAACCCGTAGTGCGAAATGAGAACATCTGCCAACTATTCGTCTGCTGTCGTGGGTCAAAGGTCAAGAGCAGATTATCCAGAGAAGTGCCAGTTTATTATCTGTCGTCAGAAGAATCACAGAGCAGTGGTACTTGGTGGAAGTCGTAATATTTGGCAATAATGGATATCAAATTAATGGTAACAGGTAGGGCGTGTACTGTTAAAGGCGTTCTCTAACAGTGTTTCCAATTTGAGAAAAATATGAGCTATAT
>JZLH01S0349696.1:26022-42778 GCA_001188425.1 Eucidaris tribuloides
AGTGTGAAGATTAATATAAATAAACACCTCTCATAGAGACTTGGGGTGAAATATTGAGTTTTGGTGAAAATCTGGACGGTTAAACTTCATCCTTTTTCAAATGACTCAGAAGCAATTTCAAAAAATCTGTGACGTCAACGTGCACGTGCCGTTCCAAAATTGTCCGATCAGCCGTTAGCCAAAGGTCGTGCGGAGGTTAGCCGTTTAACCAATCAGTGCGCTCCGCTTGTCTTTCGACGACACACATAACCGCGATTCGCAGTTTGAGCAAAATTGAAACTCACGGAAAGAACAACATTGTGGTAACATGTCGTTATTAGTTTTTCTCATAAAACAACAAATTCATGACGTATGGATCTCAAACTTTCTACACACCATTTGTAAGTACTAAACTACCGTTTGGTATTGATAATGAAGGGAAGTAATGGACTTGCACATCCCTGACACAATCTTTAAGCCACTAATTTCAGCTTACTACTGCAATAATGTAGAACCTATAATTGAATTTTAATCAAACTTGGGGCAAGAGTAATTGTAATAGAAAGATCGAAAGTAAGCATGGACCTCAATGATTTTAATACATTGTATTTTTTCTCCTTTTGACTTAATTGGACTGAAGAAAGACATTCTATATGAATGTGATGCATACAAACAGAAAATTCAATTCATGTATTAACAACTAAAACTAGGGTTAGTTGCATAGTGGTTACACATAAAATTAAAGATTTTAATTTAACCATTCAATTTTAATTTATTTGAAAATATGCCATGAACTATCTGAAAGCGACATGGCATCTACCACCCCAAAGGGGTTTCACTTTTGATCTTATCTTATTGTTGTCATAGTCACAATTTCATTGTGACCTCTTGAATATAAAACAAAACTATACAACAGATTTGTGAAGTTAAATAATTAAAATGACCATTATATTTCATGTGTTTGTATCCTCTAGCCTGTTTTGTCCGTTGCCAAAATGGAGGAACTTGTGTGAACCGTGTTTGTGAATGCCCTGAGGGATTTGGTGGATCATACTGTGACATTTCTTGTAAGTAGATTTCATGTTTTATATGAAGATTACCAACCATCATAACTTGTAAACTATTGATTAGATTTTGATCAAACTTGGTATGGGTCAAGTTTATGCTATGATGGAATAATAAACTGGGTAGATTATTTTGTTGAAATGTCATTGGCCAAAGGTTGCAGGGTCTAATTTCAGCTTACTATTGTGATAACCTAGAACTTGTAATTGCATTTTAGTCAAACTTGGTATAAAAAATTTGTACTTTGATGTAATAATAATCTGAATAGATTTTGTAGTTTAAAGGTCTAAGGTCACTGGTTCTTGTCTTATTTCAGTTTACTACCACAATTACTGACATGTAAATTCTCAGACTGATTTTAATCAAACTTTGGTCAAGTATGTATTACGATGCAACAATGAACTTATCAGATATGTCAGAGTTGAAAGTTCTCAAGTCACAGGTCCTTGTAGAAATTTGATATCAGCAGAGACTTCAACTCTCCCATTTTTGGTGAGAGATCTCCCACTTTGAGTCCATTTTCACAAAATCTTCCGGCCTCCCGCTTGAGATTTAATCTCTCCCGCCCTAGCTGTGTTTCTCATTTTTTCTCCCACCCTACCACCTTTTTGAAAAGAAGTGAATCTGAATCGGTGGATTTGACCTCATTTTGTGTTTTCATATGTTCAAAACTAAGCCTAAGATAGTACCAAAGAGCTTCTAAAACTCTAAAAATGGCCTCCGGCTGTGAGGAATTTCGTGCTTTGCGTTAGTATTGTGGGCTACGCACACATCGAGTCAGAGTCTCCCGTTTGCTAGGAGGTCTCGGCAGGAGAATCTCCCGCTTAAGAGGTGTTTAGGGTTGGAGTTTCTGTATCAGCCGATAACAGTTAACAATTCAAGAATTTTAAGGAAGTATAGCTTAAAGCCCGAGTTTAGTTTTGGGGATTAAAATTAATAAATGAAAAATCTCAGGGGGGGGGACCCCTGAGAGTTTTCATTAATTAATAAAAAAAAAAACGAAAGACACTCAGAATCTGTTATTGGTGTGATATGACCGTTGGGCATAAAGCTTTCAAATAAAAAAAATTCCCCCAAACTAAACTTGGGCTTTGATATGATAATAATTATATAATATAATATCACATTGATAAACCAATAAATTTTGGATTTGGAAGGCCAAAAGTTATGATCCTTCTGCTGTCTAGCAATATTACCTCGTTACCACTAACTTAAGAACATCTGATGGGATTTCAATCAAACTTTGGTCAAGTTTACTGTACAATGATGGACAGGTGAGGTCTAACTGGTATTGCTTAAGTTTGTGTTAGTTCGTAGCATTTCAGTTGTGATTTGTGTGTGTGTGAATGACTCTCTATTTTCCTAATTCTACTAAATAATTATTCATTCTGACCTCCTTCTCTCCAGTAATCATCATTCCTGGTCAGACTACCATCAAGAGAGGGTTTGATCTCAACTTCATCTGTGTCTATGATGCTAACCCACGGGCCACGCCCGTATGGTATGGACCGGGTGGAACCCAAATACCTGTGGTGTCAGCATGTGAGTCAATTTCTCTATTGGTAGTAATAATAATAATAAAACTATCTGTAACACTCAATTATGTGTCAGTGATGCTAACCCCAGTGCCACGCCCATATGGTATTGACTGGGTGGAACCCAGATACCAGAAGTGTCAGCATGTGAGTCAATTTCTGAATTTGCAAGTACTAATAATAAAACTGTAACTCTCAATTATGTGTCAGTGATGTTAATCCCAGGGTTAGGCCCATATGGTATGCACTGGGTAAAATCCAAATACCGGTGGTGTCAGCATATGAGTCAATTTATGAATTTGCTAGTACAATCAAACCTGCCCTAAAGATCACTTCTCTGTAAAGATACCTTTTTAATTCTCTTAATAAAAGTGCTTCTCATTGAAATGTGTATTGAAGGAGGCTGTCCTTAACCCCTTGGGAATGACGGACTTGTACAGAAGCCCAGCACATGACACATTCAGAGACGATTGGCTTCCACAGAACCCCTGGAAATGTTCTAATCTTTTCACTGAAACTAAGATTTTATCGCCTAAAAATGACACTATTGCATTGAGTACATGTTATGACCGGAATCACTGAAGAAATTGTTTCTACGTGTGAGATGTACTGGGCTTCTGTACAAGCCCATTGTCCCCAAAGGGTCAAAGAATACCTGCCCATAAAGACCACTTTTCTTGTCACCCATGCAGGCATTTTAATATATATTTGTCACTGTAATAATGATACAAATATTTGTAACATGCAAACAGGATGCTCAAGGCCTCCACAGTTCAGATAATATATTTGTTCTCAATGTATTTTTTTAACTCTTTGTGCGTGGGACCCTGAATCCCTAGCGTGCGGAGTTAATTTCAAAGAGCGCTCAGTATCGGGAAAGAAAATAACTAACTGACTTCAACTAGCAATAACCTTGCATAACAACGTTCTTAGTAAAAATATCCTACAGCAAAGTTGAAGTACATTTTACAGACCTTCTTAATGCATGAAGGGTGTTGAAATATACATCTGAATTTTGTAAAGCAATGGCTAGTTGTAACCAACATATATGTAGTTCTAAGTTTCCTGCTTGAAAATATACAACTCCATTCAAATAATACAAGTGGGTAAACCACAAGTTATAAATAAAAACCTGACTTGTAACAAGTTCATGAAAGAGATGAGTCACCAAATGAGAAGTGAATGAAGAGATTATCAGTAAATAGCGCGTCTTATTGTAATTGACTTTTCCAGTTCTTTTTAAAGTTAACTTGTGTCTAATCCTCTGTCCTATTGTATCATGAAGCCTCGATTGTATTTATCGATTTTTCTGGTTCCTGAAGAACCTAACATAATACCCCCGTACTTGAGGAATGTAAACAATACAAAGAGATTACTGCTAGTATCCAGGAAATCGGTGTAATTTGGGTGAATACAATCATTTCTACGTTTGAGCGTGAAATGCGAATCCCGCACGCTGCAGGGAGTGCATGGATGCGAATACCGCGTGTAAAGAGTTAAAGGGGTTTTTTTTGTCAGATGTGGTTTTGGTTTATTCTTAAAATTGTCATCAGCTTTTGACAATCTGAATTGATGTAGGAGGTGTTTTCCACAGTCTTGATATAAATTCAATCTCCTGAAGAATATAGACTCGAGTACGGACTGCATCCAGATCAAAAACTTATACAAATTTTAATTCATTTGCATCTCAAATTGAATTCAATCAAGACTCCACCTACCAGACTTGTAGTTTGGGTTCCAGTTATGGGTATGGGTCCAGGTACGAAGCCACGGGTACGATCCTATGGGTACGGGTACGGGTATGGGTCCAGCATGTAATAAAGTTACCGGTATGGGTACGGGTACAGAGCCATGGGTACGGGTCCAATATGGGTACGGGTCCAGCATGTAACAAAGTCATGGGTACGGGTCCAGCATGTGACAAAGTCACGGGTACAGGTCCGAGACCGTGGGTACGGGTACGGGTACGGGGCCAAGGGTACGGGTATGGGTATGGGTACGGGTACTACAAGTCTGCCACCTTTAAATGACATAATTTTGTGAAAGGGGTATTCATGTCGGGAGAAATACTTATCTGAAATTTTATCAAAAGTTTTTGATACAACCATTTATGTTGGTAGAACTCCACGTTCTGGTCAGAAAGTTCTGCTGTCTGTCGTCCGGAGAATTAGGAGTAAGAAAAGTCTGGTAATTCTACCAGCATCAGAAAAATCAAGTGCAAAAAAGTGTGAATAAACCCACTGTGTCAGTTCTTCCAATGTACATGGTTGTGCCCCCCCCCCCCAAAAAAAAAACAACCCTGCCCTTGATCAAATTATAGTAACATCATGGAAACACTTAAAGCCATTGGCTAACATTTACCTCAGTTGAAGAAATGTGAGCTACATAATCCTCCATGCTCCAAGTGTCTTTGATAAGGTCTGAAAATGAAGTCCTGTAAAAAAAATATTTCAAAATGTTTATTTAGTGCTTCAAAAAAGTGAAAAACATAAGTTGACTGGATTCACCTGCCCATTTCCTCCCATAGACTTACTGTGTGTGGATCTAGGCTATTTTTTGCTCACCCTGAGTACTAATTGTTTATTCATTCATATCTTGCCAGTGGCAGCATAAATTTCCAAACTTTTGTATTCTAGGGTGTTTACTTGTCCATTCAAACACTACTATGTAGCTCGGATATAAATGTTTGAAAATTTTGTAATTTGAAGCTCCACAATGTTAGCCTATCACTTTAAGTCTTACATATCTGATATTCTTGATATTTTTGATACAGTGCGAGGAGATCTGGGATCAGGTTACCTCATCTACATGTACTTTGAGAACCTGTACCCAATAATAATAATAATAATAATAATAATAATAATAATAATAATAATAATAATAATAATAATAATAATAATAATAATAATAATAATAATAATAATAATAATAATAATAATAATAATAATAATAATAATAATAATAATAATAATAATAATAATAATAATAATAATAATAATAATAATTAAGTATATAAATAATAGTAATAATAGTAATAATAGTAATAAGTAATAATTAATAATATATAATAAATCATTTTTATTCAGCTCGCAGTAACTATGTATATATAATACATATAATATAATAATTATCGCTGGTCTGCAAGAGTCCCTAAATGCTATTACTGGCAAATACTACATTACAACTCATTACACATTAAAGACAGTGAATATTCAGAAAACAGCAGTACACCGCTATATAGATATGGAGTGACGATTTCCAGACACTCTGGGTGACGCCCGGTAGCCTGTTGCTGCTCCATTCACTGACAATTTGAGGGACATGCCCAGTCAGTACAGGGTGCAAGGCTCACCATTTTTGATGTTGATTACAGTTGATGATGTTATCATGGAATAATCACAACCAGACACTCCTCTAAATTTCTTGATATTTTGTCCACAGTGCGAGGAGATCTGGGATTGGGTTACTCCGTCTACGTTGAGAACCTGTACCTGCAAGGTGCAAGACTCACCATAGAAGGTGTTGATGAAAGTGCTCAAGGCATCTACACCTGTGAGTTTGGCGGTATTCACAACACTGTCAGCATCCAGCTTAACATCACGGACGGAGGTAAGCACACCTGCTAACTGTCCCCGTTTTATAGGAACTACCCCTGTTTTTGACAAAAGCAAGTTCAATTTTTCCCTCTTGTCCATGTTTTTGCACATTTTTGTTTTTTGCTTATTTGTCACCCCATTTTTTCCTATTTCTTGGTTTTTAGGGTTTGGTGGGTATGAGAAAAGTCACTCTTCCTTTCTTGTATGGAGTTTACCCTCTTGTCCATATATTTGCAATTTTTTTGTCTGTAGTACTAGGTAAATTATGCAAGGATGTATATATCATTTTCAAATTTTTCACCCCATTTTTTTCTTTTTTCTTGGGTTCAGTATAAGTAGATGTAGATATGAGGAAAGTTACTCTTTCTGTTTTTATGAAGGTGTGTTTCATTTGTTAGACACTGTTTTAAAAGTGATGTTGGACATTTATTTTATTTACTAGTTTTATTCCTAATTAAACTGGATTGGGGGGCGGGGGGGATTTATGCCTGTGAGTTTGGTGGTATTCACAACACTGTTAGCAGCCAGTTTAACCCGTTGGAGACAATTTGATTTCACTGTGACACTCATTTTCCATAGACCCCAACACAAGTTAACTTGTACTTAGTCCCCAATGGGTTAATTTTACAGAGGGAGGTAAGTCACTCTTCCTTTGTTGTGTGATCGTGTATTTTATTGCCAGACACTGATGTCATATATTTACTTCAATAATAAAGTCTTACTTTTCCATGCACATATCCCACATTTTGTGGGATTTGTGACATAACTTATCATAACTCGTGAATTAGGAGTATAAAACTAAAGGAATATAGCTCAAAAAAAGAGGAAAATTTCCCCTTCAATTTGAGACTATATTTGTCGCAGTCCAATGTACGAGTCAGTCACAGGATTTCAAATGAAAAATGATCAAGTAATCTTCAAATTGGCAATGCTTTTTAATGATTGAAAATCCACCATTTTTCATGCAAACTGACAATGTTTGACCAAATATATATGTTTATATGTATATTTATATATATACAGATGACTCCGCATAACTCGACGTCGCACAAGTCTATTTATGGGTTTATGTCAAATTGTCGATTTTATCAGATTTAGTGAGATTTTTCACCATCCAAATCCACAGAATAAGATTTTCTGATGCAAGAATAAGATTTTCTGATACAAAAATAAGATTTTCTGATACCAAAATAAGATTTTTTTTTAAAGACTGCACAGTATACTTATACTATTTCATTTTGATGTAGTAAGCTGTCACCTTCAATATGCATTAAGAATAAGATTTTTGATCTGTATCAGTAAGATTTTTAATGTCGGGAGGTTGGTAGGTATGTATAGGGCTTTCTAAAAAACACAATGAGGAAAAAATGTCATACACAATTCACCAAAACTATACATTACCTTCATCATCACCCATCTTCAGGTTTTCATGTTGTTATTGTTGATTTTTTTCTTGCCCCTCCAAACAGAAACCACCGTACTCGCACCAACGGGGGTCCCGGAAGTGCATACACCTATCTTCCTCATCACCACTACACCACCCGTAGGGGGCGTCACGCCAACCCCATCCACGACGACCACGGGCCCCACCCCCTCCCCATCCACGTGCACCCTCATTGAGAGCTCTATCTGTTCTGATCTGCCGTATCGCTATGCCTCCTTCCCGAACGCTTTTGCTGGTGACGCATCACTGGCCGATTTGTTTACGTCGACGCTGACACCACTCATGACAAGTAATGTTAAATTTAGAGCTTTATCATTTCAGCTATTTCTAAAACTGATTAATGTTGCATGAAAACTGACACATTTGAATGAATGGTGACCAAATTTCAGAAAATGAAATATGGGACAAAGCACGATGCACGTAAGCGGATCAACCGAGGGGGGGGGGGAGGAGGGTTATCCCTCTCCCGTTTTAAGAACATTTTTAAGAAGTTGTGGGTGCAAAGCATGCATTTTATCACACCTTTTAACATGTTTAAAGTAATTTTTACCCATTTCAATACTCTGCAAATGTGCACAAATCAATCTTCATTAAAAAAAATCAACAAAGTAGGCTACACAGGCAGTATTAGACAAGTAAAAAATTTAATGTGTTACAGGAAACGGGACAATGGTTTAATCGATCTTATTGTTGTTTCTACTTCATTTTCTTTTGGTTATTTGATGAAAATTCTTCACTTTTTATGTAGTTAGTTCAATATTCTGAAATATGGGACTAATAGGCTTCCCGGGAAGGGTTGTTCGGGACACCGGGACAAAGGAACAAAATACGGGACTATCCTGGGAAATACGGGACATCTGGTCAGCCTGTTTGAATGTGTTGGAAACTGTGACGCCAAGGTAACAGTATACTACAAATCAGGGGGAAATATTGCTGAACAAACCGGTTCTTCTCTTTTTTTTCTTGAGCAATGTGTAAGAAAACTTTGCATGAAAACTCACACATTTTGATGTGCCTGGAGACTGCATTGCCATGGTAATGGCACATAACTCCATCCTGATATTTTATTTATTTATTTTTTTTTGGGGGGGGGGTATAAATCACTGTTTGTGATATTTCTAGATTTAGTTATTTTCAAAACTGATTAACTTTGTATGAAAACTAGGCAGGTTTCATGTTTTTTGCGTGACCAATGCCCTTCTCCTACATCAATAAATATATATTTTTTTTCTTTTTGAGACACTTTTAATGATGTGCAGAACATACAGTAAATTACCATATCATTAAAAGATTATCACTTTACTCTCCAAATATTCAGATCCTCAAAAGGAAAGACCTACAGTATGATCTAAATTCTAAAAGCTAAATTCTGCTTTATACATATGAATTATTCAGGGCCTTGGCGGTATGATCCATGAATCTTATTACAATTTCTTGTAAGTTTCTATGTGTAATCAAATTTACTGCTGAAAATGAGGTGTTTTCAGCTTTAATGGAAATGGCTGAAGTAAAAGTAGTCTACAATTTAGGACCCTCAATCAAGTGTACTGTTGAAGTTTTGCTGTGAAAATTTCATAATCATATATTTCCTCTTTGTTTCATAATTCTCATTAGGAAATACTTGGGTGAGACTTGTTGTGTATCTTTCTATTGGATCCATTTCTATTAGTGCTGGTGATTAATTCTGTTATTATACTCCAAATCTTGTCACTGCCCTACATGGTATTAACATATGTGACCTGTCACCACAAACGCACAATAGTTGGCAAAATTGGATATTGAGTTTTTTATATGAGTCTGAAAAGAAGAGATCGTAAGCTTTAGAATGGTATAAAATTTTTTAAATGGACAAGGTACCCAGTTAAAACACCGCTCAAAAGATTTGGACTCAGCATAAAGCCATATCAGGAAAGGGGAGAAAAACGGGCATCAAAATCACGGCTCATTCATGGACGCTGGCAAAGAGCGCTAGCTGTGTGCGGGCATGAAAGGTGGAATTAAAACTCATTAGCAACTGACATGAAGGTTTATCGGATTAGGCCTAAATTTTCACAATTAATTCACACACTTAATCCTTCTATTCAGCCAAGTTTCATTGTCTGGAGTTTTATACATTTCAAGTTACAATCAATTATCTTTTAGGTTGTGTCTGTTAGATGAGGCCCATTCCTTGGAGGTATTACTTGTTACAAAGTCTTCTCCACTATTTTAATTTACTCGCCTTTTAACTTGTCATTTTTTTTTCTTCCAGGTTCATCATTGTTTTATTTGCTAATTATTCTTGAATGTAATCTACTGATTTCACCAATATCTTGAGCAGTAAATAGATTTCATGTTTAAATAGTTGTTTGAGATTTTGCCCACTTTCTCTGTCATTCAGCATGTAAACACACTGCTCGTACAAAAACGTCGTTACATTTAAGACAAAACTGAGGATTGGACAATTGTTTTAGGCTAATACAGTCACTGCCATTAAATAGTTCAACAACGTAGCTTTGTGATGATACCAATATTATTGCGGGGTGACTTGTAGATTTTGCATACCAAGCAATTATATTCGGTCAATTTTGCAGTGATTCTAGGGGCGATTCTCGCGATCCGAAGATTGAAATCGGTGATTTTTTCACCTGCCCGCAAAAACATGATCTCGTTTATTTCAAGAAAAAACAGACTTTGGAATCACCTATGACCCTCAAATTTGGACAGATGATAGATTAATGTATGTACTTTCAGAAAATCCCCAAATCCCAAAATCGACCCCTCCGACCCAAATCAACTAATTTACCGATTTACGCAAAAAACTCCCATTGCGACTTATTGATCGAAATGTGGTGACAGGTCACATATTCAATTTGATATGTATCGGATTTTGTATATATTTTTCTTGATCATCTATCTCTCAGACTGCACGGGTAATGCAACCTTTGCCCTGTGTTACTTCTACTACCAACCGTGTGACCCACAGTACGTCATGTGTTCAGACGTTTGCAACACCGCGCTAACGAACTGTGAATCTTTCATATCTCAAATATACAAGTTCCTCGGCATGACGTCCACTCAGAACATTTTGACAACCTGCCATGGACTTCCGACAGAACAGTGCATCAAACCAGACAGAAAGCCACCTACCCGTAAGTCAACCGATTCTGTCATTGACTCACCTGACTCTGTTTTTGAGTCACATGACTGCTATTATATCCCCTGAATCTCTCATCTTGTCACCTGACTCTCAATTAGTCACTTGACTCTATCATTCAGTCAACCAACTCTTTCATTTTGTCCCCTGTCATCTTGTCACCCGACTCCATCATTCAGTCACCTAACTCTGTCGTTTAGTCACCTGATACTGTCCTTTTACCACCTGACTCTACCCTTCAGTCATCTGACTCTGTCATTTTGTTACCTGTCTCTTTCATTATGTCACCTGAATCTGTCTATAATTACTGTTTTCAGTCACCTGTCTCTCATTTTGTCTCATGATTCTGTCATTCAATCTCCAACTCTCTCATTTTGTCGCATGATTGTATCATCCAGTCACCTGACTCTCTCAATTTAATCACCTGATTCTGTCTTTTAACCACCTGATTGTACCCTTCAGTCATCCGACACTGTCATTTTGTTATCTAACTTTTTAATTAAGTCACCTGACTCTGTCTATAAGTACTGTTTTCAGTCACCTAGCTTTGTCAATAAGTCACATTATTCTGTCAATAGGACATTTGACTCTGTCATTCAGTAACCTGAATCTGTTATTTACTAACCTGTCTCTCATTTTGTCACATGATTGTATCATTCAGTCACCTGATGCTGTCATGTGGTCCCCTGACCCTGTCGTTAAGTCACCCGATTCTGTCATTTCATCACCTGACTCTCTCAATAAGTCACTTGATTATGTTATTATGTCCCATGACTCTTTGCTTTTGTCACCTGACTCTGGCATTTTGTCACCTGACCCTGTCATGCAGTCATGTGACTGTCCTTTTTTTCTGACTTTATCATCTAGTCATCAATCTCTGTCAAAAAGTCACCTCACTCCCTTATTTAAATCACATATTTATATATGAGGAAGCATATATTTATGATAATTATTTTCTATCTATTTATATTTCTAGCGATATGTACGGGTGAGTGTCTGAATGGAGGTGTGTGCCAGGAAGGGATCTGCTTGTGTGATCGAGAATTTACCGGCAGATATTGTGAAACACCAAGTAAGTGATTAATGGACTGGTTTCCTAACGGTATCAGATACAGCTTGTCCCAATAAAAATGTCCTCCTCAAAGCCTGCACAGTATTTACCACACCAAGGTACTATGGTCTGTGTTGTGTCTAGATATGCAAAGCCCACCTAAGTTTGCAGATCCTGTCAAAATTTCTTCAATCCATCATTTCATTGGTTTTGATTACACAGGCTTGTTAGTAACAGCAGTGTTATTTTGTCTACGGTATTTGAAGTTTGATAATAAAAAAATCAATATGACCTGCAAAGTATAACACACTTCCCCCAGTATTGTGATGATATTTCCATTTCAGTAAAACTGATGAAAACTAAAACGGTTTTGGGGGGGGGGGGACTTTGGATCGTAGGAAATGTACCTGGTGACACATTTTTCTCCCCTGATTATTTTAGGATAACAATATGTCATTAACCCGTTGCCTACGAGATTCTGAAAATCCCATAGAGTTAAATCTTTGTGTGCGGGACCGTGAAACCCGAACGTGCGGAGTTTTTTTCAAAGAGCGCTTAGAAACGGAATGGAAAATTGAACTACTGACTTCAACTAGCTATATCTTCTCACAACAACGTTTTTAGGAAAAACGTTGTACGGCAAAGTTGAAGTTCATGTTACAGACCTTCTTATTGCAGAAAGGCTATTTGGAAATATACATCTGGATTTTGTAAGGTAATGTGTAATGCAACCAATATACATGTACATGTAGTTTTAAGCTTCCTACTCGAAAGTATACGACTCTATTCAAATATTGCAAGAGGGTAAACCACAAACTTTACATAAAAACCTGATTTTTTTTACAAGTTCATGAATTGATGAGTCACCAAAGGTCAATGAATAAAGAAGTGAATGGAGAGATTATCAGTAAATAGTGCGTTCTATTGTAATTGACTTTGCAAGTTCACTTGTGACTAATCCAGCATCCTATTGTATCACAAGGCCCTGATTGTATTTATTGATTTTTCTGGTTCCTTTAGAACCTTACATAATACCCCTGTACTTAAGGAATGTAAACAATACAAAGAGAATACCGCTACCATCAGAATAATCAGTATAATTTGTGTGAATATAATCGTTTCTACGTTTGAGTGTGAAATGCGAATCCCGCACGCTGCCGGTAGAGCATGGGTGCGAATTACGCGTGTAAAGAGTTAACACAGGACACATCCAGTTCCCGTAGCCAAAGGGTTAAAATTTCCATTAGGGTTGATGTCGTTTTGTGATGTCTGGCGTGACGATACAGTACTTAGTGAAAGACTGATGAAAGATTTTTTCGATAAACTGAACCCAAACACAACAAAAAAAGTAACTACTCCCTTTTTCAAACTACCATAACTTTTTAACAAAATAAGTTTTAGCAAAATAATTTGGCAGGAGTATTTCTACACGCATTGACTAACTTATGCATGAAAATGTGATTGATCCATCAAGCCATGCATGATTGAGCATGCATTAAAGGCAAAAATGTCACTTTTCAAAAGTCACAAGGGTCATTTTGTGGAATTTGTGATGCACTATTTTGACAAATTTTGTTTCTGTTGAATGATTGAGCGCTATTTATGTTAATCATCTATCGATTGACCCCCTTACACTTCCCCTGCACTTTTCGCATATTTTACGCTTCAATGAGCTCAATATAAGAATTTCCACATTTCTCAATTTTGAAATTGTAAAATCCATTACGTTTATTGAAAAAATTGAAATCCGATATTTTTCAGCAAAACGTATCGTTACATGTTGTACGAACATAAGAGGTTGTAACCATGTCAAGGTTGAATGAGCACACTTTATGAATAAAGCAAAAAATGCCATTATTTACCATTATTTTGGCATAAGAGATGACTCCTGTGACTTTTGAAAAGTTACATTTTTGCCTTTAATCCATGCTCACTCACACATGGCTTGACGGATCATTCACATTTTCACACAGGTGTTAGTCAATAAGTGTAGAAACAGTCCTGCCAAATTATTTTGCTGAAATTCATTTCGTTAAAAAGTTACGGTTGTTTGAAAAAGGGGGTAGTTATTTTTTTTGTTGTGTGTATATTCCATTCATGCATTCATACCATTCATCAATACAAATATATAAGCCAATTGAGAATTTCCGGTGCCATTTCAATATGATTTAATTTCTTTCATACCTATATTTGTTTTCCACGGTAACATTAGATTCTATATTGTATGCAAAATCATTATATTTGTACTGTAACATTGTAAACAATTATTGTAAACCAGGAAAACTAATAAACACCCTAGAACACAAAACTTCAGACAGTTATGCTGTCTTGTAAAATATGCACTGATAAAAATCAGCACATGAATTATTGTCAGCTGACGACAATTCTGCAACACAACAGTTTATGGGTGAAAAGTGAATTGGTCACTCACATGATTGTCACTTTTTGAAAGTAAATAATGATCCTTTTGAATTGCATTTTTTTCAGGGCTTCATTTGTAGACCTTATCAGAGACACTAGTAGCAAGGGAAATCATGTAGTGCAGACTTTCTTTTTTAACTAGAAACATTGTTTTATGATGCCTTTAAGAGTCAATAGGAAGACTGACATTGGGTGACCTTAAGTTTTGGACTAGTGTTTGTGTTAGTGTTATCATAACAATAACACGAGTGTTATTCCGAAACTTGAAATCGATCCGTGTTAGCGAATTGACCCCAAAATTACGACACACTTCCGGAAGTGGGTATTGTAGATAGTGTTAAAAATCGTCTGCTGAAGCGAGCTGGGTTGCTGGTGTTAACGATTTACATGCGTTTGTCCCATTCACTAACACTAGAACCTAAGGATTAAGAAAATCACCATTTCAAGTTTGTTGTTAGTGTTAGTGTTATTTCTGTCTCGGCTTACCCAGCTGTGTTGCGCAGTTGTACGTGTATTGTGTATGGCAGCACATTGGCGCGTGGTAAGCGGCAAGAAAAATTACAATATTTTAGATTGTGAAAGAACTAAGACATGAAATGAGTCAAATGCAAGCAATTATGAGGGAAGTACATGCCTTTTCGTTAGTGTTAAATTTGTAGTACGATTGTTTAAAATTTGAAATTACAACAGTTCGTAGGCTTTCTGCGGTTTTCATGTTCGTCGAATAAGCGATTTGACGTCACGCTCGGGTTAACACTCGTGTTATGATATCGATTACAGAATCGATAGTGGCCACTAATCCGAGTCGCAGTGTTGGAGTTCGGTTTTACAGCTCTTGACGTCTACTAACACTAACAAAAACACTAATTCAAAACTTGAAATCACGCATTGTCTACCTCTTTTGTGTGCTTTCAGTCTTCATTCCTGATGTCTTAGAAATCATCATCTTACCCGACTACGAAGGCATTCCCTATGAGGGCACCAACCTGACAGTGTTGTGTCAAATCATTAGTGCCAACCCTCTTGAGTACTCTCCAATTTGGACAGGGCCCAATGGAAATCAGATCCTACCCAAGCAGCCAGGTAAGTGATTACTGCGTTTTCATGTGTGTATGTTGAAGTGTTGCACGACTCCAGGATTTTTGGGAGTGGACTAGTCACCGATCAAAAGTTGCGACTCCGACTATTTGCCGACTCTTGGTATTCGGTTCTGTTGGTATGATCAATAGGTAAAAAGAAGCACACTACAACCTATACAATGACTGTTCAGTGTCCTCCAATGATTTCAGTGATTTTGATGCAAAAGCAGTCCATTGTTGTCCAATTTCACTACCAATAAAAATGGTTAGTTCATTTTGAAATTATTTTTGAACTTATGTTCTTTCAACTGTGATTAAAATCATTCAAAAAATGACTTTCATGCATTGTCATTGATGTTTTGACTGGTTTATATGGCATACACATGTGATTACATGGAGTCGATTCTGGCATTACTAAAGTCGGAGTCACGACTCCTTGACGATAGTCATGACTCTGACTTTTGGCAACTTAGTCGTGCAACACTAGTATGTTGGATCCTAGCTCACCTGTATCTTGTTCTTGTACAGGATAGCATCAGGTCCTCTTCCTTCATAAAAGTGGCACAATTGGGATTTCACCCTGTATCTCAAAATCAAATAAAGCAAATTGAACAGAACAAACAGCATTTGAAAGCTAAAACTATGCCCATGATGTTCATGTAAGCATCATGTCAAAAAACATTTCTTATTGCCATAGAGGGCACTTTTTACTTGCACAATTTTTTTAGACACATTTGTATATGTGTATCAGAAATAGCATTAATATGGGACAATATCTCATTGTTATCAATGATCACTGGATTAATGAAATGAATAATACATGGAAAAACAACAACAACCAAGCAAATTAAACAACAACCATGCAAATTAAGCAACAATAACCAAGCAAATTAAACAACAACAACAAAACTAGTTCTTATGATGGAAGTAATCCACAATTTAGGTGTTATATGAAAAATAATGGTAATAATATACAGCTTTTCTACAGTTTCATAATATATATTATTTAGGTGTCCTTATGGACTTAATACTGGAGTGCAAACAAGAAGAGTGATGATTAATATACACACTGTAATATCATGAGGAAGTATCACAGGCTAAATGTTGCCGAAATGTACTTTTTAAAACACATGAAACTTGGATCACATATTTGAATATTTTCAATATATGCAGATTATTCCACAAAGCTGAAGCAGTACAAGTAAAACTGCACCCCCCGAGCATGCTTGTTACCACCAAAGTACAAAAAAAAAAAAAACTGTATAAGTTATACTGCACAGTTTTCCTTCAATTCCCATGCTTAATAATTATTGAAATATTTATAAATTTCTGTCAAATTTAACCTTGGTGTTGTCATTTGTAGAGCTGCCAGCTAATATGTTTTAACGATATGTAGTATGTTTTTTTCATTATCAAAAGTAACAAAATATTATTTTTTGGAGCAAAATAT
>JZLH01S0349740.1:7682-18828 GCA_001188425.1 Eucidaris tribuloides
CGGCAACTTCGTTGCGGAGGCATAAAAATAAAAAGCCCCTTTTTCATTTTTTTCAAAAACTCGGACGAGAAACACATTTTTTTTTTACTTGGCCTTATCTTTATGCATGGTTGCACAGCCACAACTGGAAACACTGTCAATAGATAATAATAATTATATCTATTATCAGTTGACCTCTTCTCCTTCCTCTGTTATTCTTAAAAATCTAGACCTCTCTAATCGGCCTCTTTTTCCGTTATTTTTATTGAAATTTGCATGTTTCAATTTCATTTTAGTTTTTATGCCCCAAAGCTACTTGCGAAAAATTGTATATTTCTGTTTTTAATCTTTTTCGTGATGAATGATCTCACGAAGCACACGTTAAGCCGACTTTTGGCGTAACTTTTGTTAGATCTAACGTTTAAAATCGAATCAATCTCCATCGCAAAAATATTTTGACTAACAGTTGATAGCACAGCAAGGAAACAAATACGTGGGACTGAATACAGTCAAAACGGCCGATTGCTGAGCAACTCTGTCTTTTAATAACTCTGTTTATCACGAATTACATCTACGCACAGTCTGAATAATACCAAATAAGTGCGTTATACTTTGTAGTAATTTAAAACTTCACAAATAACAAAATAACGAGTTTCAAGTTCAACCACGGACCTGTCGATGTCCTCATAGATTACTAGTAGCATCTCCATGGAAGTCTCCATTATTGTTGTTTTGTTTATACATCGGAGGAGTACAAAAGTTAAAAGGGGCGCAATCAAAGAAAATATTAATCACATTTGTTCTTGTAAGCCCCGTAATAGAAGAATTGATTTTTAAATACAGGTAGATTTTTTTTTAATCATTACAAGTAAATTTGATTATCACTATATCACGAAAATAGTTGTCAAAAACAGAAATATTCATAATGTCTTCCCCCCCCCGTACAAAATAGATTGGACCTAATTGTTCCCCACCAAGCGACCTTTGACCCCACTCACAGCTGACGTGTGTGAGTTCAGTGGTCCCAGCACTTTCGCTAGTCCCGTGTATTCAATTCCATGTCCCGACTCGTTATTCTGTTATCAGGAATGGTTTCAGCTCGTCTTGACTGGTGACGGTATTCAGTTTAGAAAATGTCCAACCAAAGTAATCTAGCGTGAGCTCTTGAATAGTTTTTGATCGTTATACATGTGCATCTTATTAACTTAACCTTTGCTCATTGAGTGTGTGTGCCTGCAATCCTATGCTGCATAATTTATAAAGTAAATTTTACTTTATTTTTAAAGACATGGCAAAACGAAAAACTTTGGCTTACTTCTTTTGGCTCATTGGAGGATGGTTTGGTCTACATCATTTTTATCTGGGACGTGACCGACAGGCCTTTATATGGTGGTGCACCCTTGGAGGATTCTGTGGAGTTGGCTGGTTGAGGGATATATTCAGAATCCCAAGCTACGTCGCCGATGCAAATGATGACCCCGAATTTGTGCGATGGTACACCGAGCTCATACGGACTCGAAAAGCGCCGAAATTCAGTGTGACTCGCTTCGCTACTCAGCTTTTCGTTGGAACGCTCTTTGGATTTTTAGCAGCTTGTGCTGTGCCAAATGAATTAGCAGAAGAGTATCCGCTAGTCCGAACGCTTCTCACGCCATTTGCTGTTGCTTTAGGTGTATACACTGTTGGTAATATTGGACGAGAAGTAGGACCACTGAAATATGCACTTATTGGGGCATATATTCCCTCGCTGCTCTTTCTAGCTGATCCGAATATAGTTGTTTACTTATCTATTTGCAGTGCAATTTTATTTCGAAAGGGTGTTAACTTTAGGAGGACACCTGCGACGTCAAAAACACAAGGAGTGTGCAAAAGATTGGTTGTCTTGGGTTTAGCAGGTAAAGCATGAATATTTTAATGTGCAAAATATAAGAATAGTTATATTCTAGAATTAAAAGCCACCTAATATTTGTGTAAAGACTATAAAGTGCAATTCTAAAACTTCGTCATTTAAAAAAAATCAAGGAAAATAGTAACAAAGACCAATGGAATCTGCCTCCGGCCCCTTTAAGCTCTCGAATATTAAGGAGATAGATTCATTGGTCTAGGAATTCATTGGTCTCCATTGTTATAGAAAGGATGTTACAACAATGGAAGTTTAGCTTTTCATTGCAGTTAATTTAGTTGACACAAGTACAAGATAAATCCCATCAGGGTTGGCGATTTAAATCATTTAGAATAAAAAAATTGATTTATTGATTTAAATCACAATTTAAAGTCATGATTTGAGATAAAAAAAATAAAAATTGCCAACCCTGATTTCCATTGAATGTAATTGAATAAGATGTTAAGAACATATTTTCTTTAAAAATCAGTGTTTTATAATTAAAACAAGGAAGTGAAACTACCAAAATACTAGCCTTTGAAGTAAAGTGATAGTGTCATAAGATGTTCATGGTTTGGAATATTTCTATTTCATGCATGAAGATTCTGTGAATCTAATTTCTTCAGTGACAGATGATTATTGCTACATTGCTACATGGTTCATGTATAGAATAAAAGAAATATGAATACAGTGCGTATCAAAAAAAAGTAGACTCTCAGAAAAAAATGTATTACGCAAAAGTTTCATGATCTTGAGATTATTTTTTTTATATAAATATTTTACCTTGGATCTAAGCTATCTGATGACACTGTTGGTATTGAAAGTATTTCATGCATGAGTGAGCACAACCTACTTTTGTCCAACCGGCCAAAAATGCATTTGCACACAGAATTGTGTTCTTATAGTCAATGTTTAGTGCCTCACAGACCAGTGCTGCAGAAGCTCTCAACTGATGTGAATTCTCAGCATGATCAGAGAAGAGCTAATATCAATTCTGTGACAAGAAAGACAAAAATGAAGCAATGATTCAGATAAACCAAGGCAAATTATTAATGTAAAAAAATAATCTCAAAATCATGAAAGTTTTTTTTTTATAATTTTTTTTCTAAGTGTCTCCTTTTTTGGATACACACTGTATAGCAGACTTAATTTTTCAGGGCTATGTAGTTTCAAGACAAAGCAGAGCACAATAATTGCCTGCTTCTGCCAGTATCTGTTCTACAGATTAAAGTCAATAAGTGATGTATAGTTTTCATGAAAAATCAACTCGGGGGAAAAAAAAAATTACCAACAGAAATACACAATTGTTACTATAATACTAACTGGTATGATACACAATCTGAAAAAATAATTTAGGTTAGAAATCAAGAAATGTATCAAATTTAAGAGATTTTTTTTTCCAGGCATCAAGACCTAAAAAAAAAAAACATTAAGAAGAAACAAATTATTTTTGTTTTGAAAGAAAAACAAAATTATGAAAAAACAAAATAGGAAGAAAGCAGAATTAGTCATTTATTATGAAGGAAAATATCACACTAGGGCTTACTTGTTGAAAGAAAATTTTGAATCAGTGTTGACAAAGGGTATTTTTCAATTTACAGACTAAACTGCAAACAAAGTTTGATTGCAAATAAGCTAACTCCCTGGTGCCTGAGCCATTGAAGTACAGTACACATGACTAGTCTGCACATGAATTCTTTATACACAAAGGCATAAACATAGTGCCCAAAGTTTTCCGCTTTGCGGATTTTCCGGGAAAATCGCGGAAACCGGGGTAGAAAGCGGAAAACGCAGTTTTAAAAAAAGTAAAAATAATGGAAAAAAATCCATAAATAGTGAATTTGGCAAGAAATTTTAGTTATTTTAATACAAGCAATAAGCATACTGTTATTGTTTTCAAATGCGTCATGATTAATCATTATTACCCATACAAAATCCAATCTAGAAATTGCTCAGGCTCAGCGCGCGAAACAGTAGGCAATCATTTTTCACTATTTCCATCCATTTGAAATAAGAAAAACGTCTTTTCTGAGTTTTCAATGAATTTCAAAATGGTGAAATTTAGAAAGCAGAAGAAAGCAGAATTTGAGGTTTGTAAAGCAGAAGAAAGCAGAATTTTACATTTAGAAAGCAGAAAACTTAGGGCACTACATAAACAGCAGAATTTCTTTCCATCTGCAAATTCTGAAAAAGTTGTGCATGGGCACTATGCATGATGTTTAATTATGCCAAAATTGTGGCTTGTGTTCTTCTCTCAGATGATTTTACTAATTTTTGCCCAGGTACAGTAGCACATAAATAAGTTACATTTTGTACAAATTTGGGGAATTTAATTTGAATAGGGACAGGAATACCCATACTTTGATTGATAACACTGAACAAGGGTGCTGGCATAAGATACTAACAAATTGTAGCCATGTGTTTTTTGGACATAGAAACTAAATGTATGCCTTTCTCTTTTCTTCTGCTCCTTGAGATGTTAAGACATGCACATGTAATGTATTGTGACAAGCTGGGATAGTATGTCATCATCCCTGTTCAGTGTAGTAATTGATTTCAGTATTGTGTTCCTCCCAGTGTAATAAATTCCCAGATATATGTACAGTGAAACCTGTGTATAGTGGCCACCCAAGGGAAACAAAACAATGTGGCCTTTATAGACACATTCTTTTTAAAACCTTAATTTGTAATCTGGGCAATCATTCTAGTGAACACTATGGACAGGTTGGCTGAATGGCTGTTATAGAGAGGTGACCGCTGTTACAGGTTTGACTGTATTCAATTAGACCAAAAAAGGAAACTAAAAATTAAAATCTGAAGGTTTCCTTTAATGAGATTAATGCACAGGTGTCTAATCATTCATAGTTTCAAGATGGTACTTAAAACCTATTTATTTGTTAATTAGTTATTTAAGTTTTTGTTGTTTAAATTGCATATGTGCATAAATTTGTGCAATTGTTATGTCTAGTTTCTGCATGTATGTAAAGCACATCGGAAGAATATAACTTGTTGATGACGAACGATATAGATGTTGAATTAGTTATTATACATTTGAATTTTACTGTTTGTCCCTGCAGGGTCTTTGATATGGGTTGCTCTGGGATCAGCGTTTTACCATAACGTGTCAGTCACCACTTCTGACGGCGAATCGATCCGGGTGAAAGATGCGTTGAATCACTTCTTCGATTCACCTGCGTGGCGGGACTTCAAGGAGGTTCTATGGCACATCTGGAATTCTATCTGGGAGAGAGGGTGGCGCCAGGCGTACAGCGACTTCGTGGAGGCACTGGATCCGGAAGGGGAAGGTGCTGCTTACAAGGTAATTACAGACAATTGTTGCCAAACGAATGTGAAACCATGTATGTAAAAGTTGTCTCTTCTTCAGCCATTGTCAATCCACCGCTGGATGAAGGCCTCAGCATGATCTCTCCAATTCTCTCTTTCCCTCGCATATTTATACCAGTTGGTATCATTCCAGACTTGTTGTACATGTATTTCATCTCTCCATCTCTCTCTTTGCCTGCCGCTATTCCTCTTTCCCTCTAGAGGTATCCATTCTGTAGTTTGAGTACTCCATCTTCCATCTCTCCTTCTAGTGACATGGCCAGCCCATTTTCATTTACATTGATTGATTACTTTCATTATGTCCTGTACCTTCGTCTGCTCCCTTATCCATTTATTAGTTTTGTGATCTTTGTATGTTATGTTCTACATACCGGTACTTTGCTCCACGTTACGTTGTACTGTATGTTAAAATAAAAATCTTTGTCATACTCGAGGCATAGAGCAACAATATATTGCTATAACAAAGTTATTTTTCTAACAACTCCTTAAAAATACCATGTAATTACAGTGTTCATACAAGTCAGGGAATTTCTGGAAAGCAAGGGAATTTGAAATGTTAATACTCCAGAAGCAAAAAGTCAGGGAAAGTCAGGGAAATCATCAATTTCTCCTGGAATGTGAGAGAAAATCATCTAATCAATGAAGATATTTTGTAAATGACCCTTGATTTATTTGTGGAAGTAATGCTTGCAATAATGTATTTTACACACTTTAAAAATGTAGGAACGATTATGGAAATATACAGTTTTCTGCTCTGGAAAGTCTTGGAAAGTCAGGGAATTTTGAAATTGTATACAGGTAACTCCCGTTATAACGGAGTCCTTGGGATCAGCAGTTTTCTTTCGTTGTATTGAAATTTCAGTATAACCAAACAGTTAATGTTGGGACCTGAATTTTACTTTGTTGTAACAGGAATTTTGTTAAAACCATGTTTGTTATAACAGGAGTGCACTGTCACTTGTGTCATTGTTTTTACATAATTTTTCAGGTGCTAGAGCTGGAGGAGGGGGCCAGCCAGGAGGAGATCACCAAGAGGTACCGCAAGCTGGCCCGCACCTGGCACCCCGACAAACACTCGGGGGCGGCCAAGGAGGAGGCTGCCGAGAAGTTCATGCAGGTCCAGAACGCTTACGAGACGTTGTCCAAGATCAAGGCCCGGCGAGCTGCCTCGCAGTCGAGACACTTTGAGAAAGAGACAAGAAGATACTAACCTTGTGGGGTAACATTTTGTGTGAAAGTTCTTGTGCATTTTCCGCTACTTTTGGCAAGCACAAAATTACACACATAAATATTTTTGAAAAGATTATTGTTCGATTTTTCCACATTTATGATTCGTCTTTTCTGTTTTGTGTTTGGACTCGACAATGTGTGCCTGTGTGGGTATCTGTCAAAGCAGTGCCATGTGTGGTTGCTTGGATCTGTCATTAGGCTATCCATGTAATTAAAATCATGTGAAATTTGACCAAACTCTGCAAAGGTAAATAATTACTAGCAATTGCCTGCAAATTTACACTTTTACCGTACGTGGTACAATTCATACAGTGTATATGAAAATGTAGAAATGAAATTCAAGCATTGGGGCTATCAAGGTCTGCTCAAAATCGTATCGTTGCTAATTGGGGTGGTAAATGAGACAGCGATAATTGTGTGCTAAAATCTGTTATGCACTATTAATGTATCAGAGATTTTCTTTTTTAAAGTAGGTAGAGAAGGATGGCAGCAAGTAAAGTGTCTGATATTTATTAATATTTTACAAATGTTGAAGGTTTATTAGATTAGTATTGTGACATTTGAAGTTAATTATGAAAGAAATTCTAATTTATAGACTGAAATGGAGAATCACATTAACATCGTGCTGTCTACAGATGGGCAATTCCATAAAATATGTACGTCCGACCCCTTATATATGGGACCTTCTGGAAATGATTTCTTTGATTTCTTGTTCTTGAAGGGTTATAATGCTCTGAAATTATCATGGCTTGAGCAGTTTGCGGAAGTCAAGCATTAAAGAATGGAGAAAAATGGGGGGGGGGGGTGGTCGAACGTACTAAAGTTGATTATTTTACGGAATTGCCTAGATATACAAAACAAGGACACATTCAAGAAAGCGGTTCTCCTTAGCATCCAGGAGCAAAGCATCTAATTTCGACTTCTCTCGCAGCGCTTTTTAACATCAGCGCACCCCCTGTCCGGTTGGCCCCTGCATTGGGGGCGTTGGACAGTATTTGTGAAGAAGAAGAAGAAGATGTAAGCTAGTGTACCTTAAAGACACAAGTTAACATTGTCCTGAAATACAAAAGTTTGGAAAGTTATGCTGCCACTGGCAAGATATGCATGAATTAATATCACCCTTGAATTACTACTGTCAGAGTGGAGTATAAAGTAGCCTAGATCTACACACAGTAGTCAAATGCACGAATGGGCAAGATGAATCCGGTCAACCCGAGTACTCAAAAGATTTTCAGTTTTTTAAAGCACTAAATAATCATTTTGAAATACATTTTTTTTCAAGGCTTTATTTTTAGACCTTCTCAAAGACACTTAGATAATGGAGGATTTTGTACATTTTTTAAGCTGTGGTCATTGTTAACTTGTGTCTTCAACAACCAGGTAATTAAATTTGTTGTATATTTGGACTTCCAAAGCAAGATAGGATATAGTTGAATTAAAAAGAATGTGGCATAGATGTACACTGCGGAAAATGCAAAAAAATAGAATAAAGTCAAATTTTGAAAAGTAATGAACTTATTGGAATCAGGGTGTACATTGTAGCTGTAGTCAGAAGTACTTCAACAACTCTTTTTTTTTCATAAGTATGTGTGACATTTGCTTTTAAAATGACAGTATTTGGTCGATTGAACAGATATGTTCTGAAAAGTAATGTTAGTTAGAGATTAAATATCCTGTTCATCTCTGTATTATCAAATTAATGATAAATAAGATCAAATGCTTGTTCTGATATTTTAATGACTCAGAAAAAGAGTGACCCAACAGGATTTGAACCTGAAACCTACTGATATCTGGTCGGCGGCACAACCACCAGGCTATGCTGGGTAACGGCAATGCCACGGTTTACTTGGTTACAAATGTCCGAGAATCATTCCTTATGTCTGACTTCATTAATATTTAATAAGCCCCCAGTAGGAAAAAAAATATCAGATCAACCATTTGATCTTATTTATCGTTAATTTGATAATACAGAGATGAACAGCAAATTTATTCTGTATCGTAAATTCTCTCTGCAAACCTTTCATTCATTAATGTTAGTTACTGCAGTAAACATTTTTGTAAGCATGTTAAAGTGATAGGCGAACATTGTGGAGCTTCAATTTAAAAAATTGTCAAACTTTGATGTCTGAGCTACATAGTAGTATTCATATGGACAAATAAACACCCTGCAATACAAAAGTTTGGAAAGTTACACTGCCAATGGCAAGTTATACATGAATAAACAATAAAACTCGGGGCGAGTTTTATTAACCTAGGTGTACACACAGTAAGTCTATGGGAGGAAATGGGCAAGTGAATCTGGTCAACTTACGATTTTCACTTTTTTAAAGCACTAAATAATCATTTTGAAATACAATTTTTTCAGGGCTTCATTTTTAGACTTCATCAAAGACACTGGTAGCATGGGGATTCATGCGGCTCAGATTTTTGTAACTGTGGTAAATGTTAGCCAATACCTTTAAAGTGATAGGCTAATATTGTGGAGCTTCAATTTAAAAAATTGCCAAACTTTATATCTGAGCTACATAGTAGTGTTCAAATGGACAAATAAACACCGTAGAATGTAAAAGTTTGGAAATTTATGCTGTCACTGGCAAGATATGAATGAATAAACAATTATTACTCAGGGTGAGTAAAAAATAGCCTAGATCTACACACGGTAAGTCTATGGGAGGAAATGAGCTGGTAGATCTGGTCAACTTACGATTTTCATTTTTTTAAAGCACTGAATAATCATTTTGAAATACATTTTTTTTAGTCCTTCTCAAAGACACTTAGGTAATGGAGGATTTTGTACATGTAGCTCAGATTTTGTAAGCTGTGGTCATTATTAACTTGTGTCTTCAACAACCAGGTAATAAAAATTTTTGTATTTTTGTACTTTCAAAGCAAATAGGATATAATTGAATTAAACAGAAAAAAAACACATCTGTACTGCAGAAAATGCACAAACTAGTAGAATAATATTGTCAAATTTTAAAAAGTAATGAACCTATTAAAATCAGGATGTAAATTTTAGCTGTAGTTGAATAGAAGTACTTCAACAAATCTTTTCTTTAAGTAAAAATTGGTAAATTTGACATTTTATGACAGAAAAAATGACAGTACATTTGGTCTGTAAGAATTTGAACAGATCTCTTGAAGTAAGCTACGTAGATATAGTGAACATGTTTGCAAGCATGTTCAATAAAACATTCCATTTTGAATAATTAAACTGCTAAATTGATGATAAGCTGTTCTTTTACATCATATTGTGATGTAAATCAATGGGAAATAAGATGGAAAGCCCTTACATACATGTATGATCAGTTTGTTGGCTTTCTAAAATGGTAAAATGGTTTAGAAAAAACCCCCAGAATTTTTGTACATGTTAGTGTATTTTTTGGGGTAGTGAAAGAAATGAAGTAGGAGCTGATTTGGATGAAAAATTACACTCCATTAGAAATTTCATGAATTAAATGGTTTGATATCTTGTTACTGTACAGGTAATTATTTTTGCATGTTAAATGATTTTCTCATTTTTTTGGAGAGGATAATTATATAATCTAGAGTGACACATTGAGAGATTTTCAGTGTGTCATGTGGTTATCCAACTGTGTATCGTCAAATGAAACAAGAATTAGAATTCATGTCAGTGTATCACTTTGCATTAATGTATATTTCAGTGAGTCTTTCAGTGTCTAAATTCAATTCTAAAGGTGCCTTAATAGAAAACTACAAATTGTTAAATATTTGACCTGTCCTACTGTATGTAAAATAGATAAATGAAAGGGAAGTCCGTTTTTACTCGCATTCATTAAATTTTATTATGCATTTAATGATGCACTTTGCATGCAAAATACACTGTACTTCAGATGTGTGTGTAACTTTTATACAATACAGATATATTTATATTGTACATTGCGTGATAATATTCCACTACTTCATATAAAATACTATATTATGGTACAGTATGTGTGAACCTGTGGGTATTGAATTGTGTACACCTTGCATTCCACTTGTGCTTCGTAATATTACAACATGTACAGTACCTGTAAGCGTATAAATTCTACAAATGTCATGTCACATGATATACTACTTTCAAGCTGTATCATTGTATATTTTGGTGGTAAATTTTGCTTGTTGAGGTCAAGTTATAACTTGGTATGCTCATTAGGGATGAAACATGCATTTTCATGACCCAAAATGGCTGGAATTCAGTAAATTTAGATTAAGCTACCGGTATTTAGTTGTGTGTCAATGTATTCCAAAATAACCCATCTCATGAAGAGTAAATGCAGCAAAAACTGTATGATAATATTGAATTATAGCCGGTTGTACATTTATGTCAGTTTGTCAGTTTCCTTACACAATTAACAAGTTTGTGCATATTACCAGAAGTAAACTGAATTAATTTAAAATTATCAGTTTTAGTTCTGTAATGAAGAAAGTAAATAGAATAGCTCTGCTTAAACAACCCGCAACTGAAAGCATTGTTAAATCAAAATATTTTGCACTACCAATGTTTAAGTTCATTGAAAGTAAAAAAAAAAATGTGTTTGTTGCAATTCTGTACATGTTGAGCACTGATATTTTGCATGTAAGCATACATTTAGCCATCACTTGGTTTTCATTTTTGCTACATGTTCCAAATTCTAACCATTATTTGAAGTTTTGGTAGCCCAACATGATTTTTTGTAACCCACCACAATAATAATGATAATAATAATA